>JAGDQP010025174.1:0-27163 GCA_022664845.1 Lepisma saccharinum | reverse complement strand
CCTAGTAGGGGAGACGAGCCGAATTTATTCTAACCTACTCGTAATGGTACACCTTCATACCAAATTTCGTTTCTCTAGCTTCAGTCGTTATAAAGTGGGGCTTAGGCGGGCATTTTGGATAAAAGATGGACACATTTTTAACGTTTTCTTATATTTTCGTGACATACTCGTGATGATACACTGTCATACCAAATTTCATTTCTCTATCTCGAACGATGTGAAAAATGGTATTTCAGCTGCCATTTTGAATCAAAGATGGTGAATTTTTTAAAACGTTGTTATGTTTTCCTAAACTACTCTTGATAATACATCATTATGCCAAATTTCCTATCTCTGGCTCAAGCAGTTGGAAAATGGATTTATGACGCCCGCCATTTTGGATCCAAGATGGCGTCTTTAGAGATATTTTGTAATATTTTTATAATCTACAAATAATGTTGTACTGTCAAACTAAATTTCATTATTCTAGCGGCAGCCGTTTAGGCTGTGTATTCTTTAAAAGTTTAGGGTTGGCGGCCATTTTGAATTCAAGTTGGCGACTTTTTCAAATTTTTAAAAAGTTTTCTTAATTTGCTACCAATGATGTAGTTTCATACCAAATTTCACTGTTCTATCTTTAGCCGTTTAGGCTGTGTATTCTTTGAAATTTTAGGTTTGGCGGCCATTTTGAATCCAAGATGGCGACCTTTTCAAAATGTCGGAATTTTTCCTTTATCTACTTATCATCCTCTACCTTCATACCAAATTTCATGTTTCTAGCTTATTCCAAACACCCTAAACAATATGATGAGTGAGTCAGTCAGTCAGTGAGTGAGTGAGTGTCAGTTAGCCTAAAATGTGCAATTTCAGGGGTCCACAACTAGAACATAGTTTGAGATACGAATATGAAATTTTGTACATCTGCACATATTTACCATATCTCCTTAACGGCAAAAGCTCATATTCCTATCTTTAACATCTTTTTTCTTACGGGGCCCCCAAATCGTCGATTTTGCCATAAACTCTTGTTCCTGTATAACATGCTTCTGGCAGTGCTAACGTTTTCTGACGTGAAGAACTTGGCTCATGCACTGCCGTGCATGTTGATATTCAAAATTGTGTTTGATTAGTCATTGCAATGAAATAACAACTTTGCACTAGAAACATGGTTACTAATCAAAATTTAGGAAGTGCATTCGACTCATTGGTACACATTAATAACACTTTTTTTTAAATAATGAATTTTAAACTAAAAAACACTGTTCTTTTGCCTGTTACATTTACATTATGAAAAGTACATTTTCCGAAGTGTACTGAAGGAAAATATATTGTTTTCAGACTTCAGTTTCATTAATATTAACTTTCACAGTAATTTGCTATTACTGTAATCTTCAATTTCATGGAACTGAAAGCAGAGAAGTGACATTGGAGTAACAACCCTGAATAAACCGGAATTCCGACAATACGGATTCTAAAATTCTAGAATTTCGATATTCCGAATTCCGTAATTCCAAAATTCCGCCTCCGGCAATTCCGATATTCAATAATTCCAAAATTCCACATTCCTTATTCTGAAATTCCGCATTCGGTAATTCCGACGTTTTTCATTTCTTAATTCCAAAATTTTTCCGATATTCAGAATTCCAAAAATTCTGTTTTCGTAATTCCGATATTCCATAATTTTACATTCGGTAATTGCGACATTCCGCATTCCCATAATTCCAAAATTCCGCAGTCCGTAATTCCGTTATACGCTTAATGGTAGACTAATTTTTATCATCCACTTCTCTGGCAGTGAATATGTGAATTTTCTTTAGCTCTTCTTGAATTTTTGGACTGCTTTTTTTGAAATTTTCCAAACTTCTGAAACTTTATTTTGTAATTTCGGGATTCCAATTACTCAAAAAATCCCCAGTTAAGTCTCTTCCGAAATTCCTGACTTTCGGAAATCGCTAATGTTGCCGCGAGACGAGACGAGATTGCAGGCTGTCTCGTCTCGTGCAAGGAGTGTCTCGAAAATGAGACGAGACAAATAGTCTTCCGTGTCTCGTCTCGAATTCCAAGAAGTATGTCTCGTCTCGTGGCAACACTCGAAATCGCGAAAATAACATTCCGAATTTGAGAACCCACATTTTCAGTACTCTAGGTTGGTGTACTTGACTCGATGGTTGCTTCACAAACAGATGGACAGCCATGTTTCAATTAAAAACAGCGGCTTATTACGAGTACAGGGTGTCTATAAGGTTTGTTCTCATTTTCTGTATTTCCGGAACGAATACAAATATGAGCAAATGTTGAAACACGAATTCCATTTTTTTGAGGGACATATATTTTTTTTTAGCTAAAATAAACCACCTTCCTACCCTGATGGAGTGGGATAACTAAAAAAATATCAAAGGGGTCATCGTTTGAAAAGTCTTGATAAAATAAAAATTTTGGAGCAGCTCGGGGATAGATATATTGCTCTTTTTCAAAATGGCGGGAAAGCAAAGTTTAAAAATTATTATTTTATTATTGCTTCTTTTTCTTCTTTTTTTCTTTTGCCTAAGTCTAAGAGTCGAATAGAAGAAGCGCTCGGTAGCTTATCAAAAAAATGGGATGCCTATTTATTCATTTATTCATACATATTTCTACTCGTCCCAGTAATTCAGAGAGTGGGGACATACTTTTTGGACAAACTGCACTGTATATTGTGACCGCATATTGCACAGAAGAACGCATTATACACGACAAAAAAATGGCTGTGCTAATTTAATACTTTTCCAGGGCTATCAACACTTTATTGTCTTAAAATCAACACTTTTTGTCGTGTGATTTCGGTGAATCAGCAATGTATAACACGCTCCATTGTGTGGAATCAGCATTGACAACACATCCGTTGTGTTGAAGCCCCGAAATTATCATTAATTTTGGTGGTCACGATGGAACACAGAAAAGTATTGAATTAACACACTTTCTTGTTGTGTAGTTAGTAAATGCAATAAAAAGAGAACACAAAAGAAGTTTACAAAATTTTAATACTTGATCCATTGATGCACCGAGCTGTCAAATGGCTTTTAAAAGTTTACAAAGGATTTTCATTAACTTGTATTTTCTCTCTAAATGAAGAGAACCTTTCGAAATTATTAAATAAAATGAAGACGCCTACGAAGAAACAGTTTTAATAATTTATAAAATAAATTTTCACTTATATAACCCGTGAAACCAAAAAGACATGTACTTTTATTAATAAACTTGGGTTCAAGATTTTTCTTAGTAAAGACATTAATTGATCAGTCTTTATGGTTCTTTTCTAAACATTTTTTTCCCTACAAATAATCAGGTTTTGGTTCGAAAACTTATATTTTTTTCCCTTCGAAAGAAGAAGAAATAAGATCCTTTGCGCCGTTTTTCTTTTCACATTCCTTTACAAAAGACCGCACATAACTTACTCTGTAGGGATCCCCCTTCTCAAAAACGCAGAGGATAATTGATTTTTAAGTTTTCCTTCCTCCAGCGGCACCTGTAATCTTGTGGGTGCTTTTCTAAAGATGAAATAGGCTAGTCCTCTATTTCTTTTCCTCCGAGATACGCCTCTTTTGCCATAGAAAATATATAATCTTACAGGATTTCCCCAATCTGTCGCGGATAACCTTTTTTTCTTTTCAGTTTTGAAAGCAGTGTTGCCAGTTGTTGATATATTACCTTATAAACAATTTATTGGCTCAGAAACTACACAATTGTTTTTTTTTTTAACTTTAATACAATGCTAATTTACCCTAAGTTTTACTTTTAGCTAACCCTAGCAACTTTCGTATTATGTTTTAAGTCTTGCTTAGTCAATGGTGTACTGATAGTCATGTTAAGAGTTTTAGATGGGAGATGGAGGTATAGTTTTGAATGAGGGAGCTGATCAGAGGGTTCAGTTTGCCATCATTCATCCATGGAGAAATGGCCAAGCTTCTATCGTTCATTATATATATATATATTCATTTACTTGTTTTGCACATTGTTTGTTAGGTATTCACAAATTGGGAGTTGTTCTTGATAAATTACTATGTACAATTTTGGGTTGTCGAATTTTGTTTTTGTCTATATTCAGTTTTAGATAAGTTATTATTTTCTTCATTCTGAAAATATTTCCTTTGTAGGGTTTTTTCATTTGTTCATCAAGTGGTGTACAAGTCCTGAAGTGCTGCAAAGAGTTTAGATGTTTAGAGTCCTTCCAAAGTTTAAAGGCAAATCTGATAGTATATCGTTCAATCTTTAGTAGAGGAGAAATGTCTGTTGAAGAGTTGAATAGTTGATGGTCCATATGTGATGATTGCTCTAATAATTGATTTGTACAAATGCGTCTTTATTTTAGAGGAAATATTGTCATTGTAGAAAGTTGGACGTAATGCAGAATTAGCTTGTAATCCTTGGCTGCTGATATGTTTTATATGTTTTTTGAACGCCATCCTTTCATCCAGGTAGAATCCAAGGTATTTGATGTATTTTGAGGGTGATTGTTAAGTATTTATTGTTGTCTTGATGAGTGTGGAGTCCCGATGCATAACATAGAATCAATCATATTTTGTTCTCGTTCATTGTTAGCAACCAAGTGTTGCACGAGGTGATACATTCTTTTGTAATGGTTTCAAGATTACGAATGACATCCACGGTAGATCTTCCAGAGATCCAATATGCAGTATCATCTGAAAATAGTCCAAATTTTGTACTTCGTTTTGTAGGTATTGAAGTGTCATTTACGTCAGATATAGTATAGGACCTCTTCCTGCGATACGCCTCTATTAATGAAAATGTCTGAATGGATTTTAATTTGAGTTGTTCGGTATTTTACAAAATTGGCTATCCATTTAGGTAGTTGGAAGTTGGAGTCCAAATGATTTGCATAAGAGACTATCGTGCCCATGTGTCAAAGGCATTGGTCAGGTCCATAAATATGGCCACTGCCCAATGTCTTTTATTTAATGATATTTGTGTGTCTGTAGATATTCTAAGAAGCTAGTCTATTGTAGAAATTTTTGTTCTAAATCCTGCTTGATTAGGACATATTTTTTTAGCGTCTTCCAAATATTCCGAAAGTCTGTGCGCTAAGATGGTTTCACATGGTTTTTTGAAATTTTATTAGTTAGTGTTATTGGCCGATAATTGTCTTAATTTGCACTGCTTTTCTTAAGTTTTTGTAGTAGATTTGTTATACTGTTTTCCATTGCGAGGGAACGCTTCCAATTTTTAATGTTGCATTGTACAAGGTGGCCAAAATAGAGAGAAGATACTTAGGAACTTTCTGAAGCGGTAGGTAATGAATTTCATTTGTTCCTGGAGATGTGTTTTTCTTTTTCTTTAGTTCGTAGTATATTTACTCTGTTGATATTTCTTGCAGTAATATGTCTATGTTTCCTTTGTGTTCATCTAAGCGATCTTGTATGTCTTCATTATGTGAAATAAGCTGTTTGATAATATTCGAGGTGTATAGTATTTCTCATTGCAAATCATTCATGTTAGTGAATATATGTTAATTATATTTGTTTAGAAGTGATATCTATGGCGTCTATTTTTTGTGGGTAGGATTTTTTCAAAGGATTTTCTGCCTTTTCGCAGTGATGTCAGGTTCCCGTCCCAATGTTTACCTCAAAATACTCAAATATTTCCCGATTTTGTAATAATTTCCCACCTGCTTCGTTTACTTCTAAAAGCTAATACGTAAAAGTGAAAAAAAACAAAACAAAATTTCCCGATATTTTGTCTCTTTTCCCTTTCATCCTTCATATAGCCGAGATTTTTTTCATTTTCCTGGAAATTTCCCTCCACCTGACAACACTGCCACTTCGTTTGTTAATCATTCTCCAGAACAACTTAGAATTAATTTTGTATGCTTCCGTTAGATTGGAAATAAATTCTTCTAGTATTGATTTCTTAGTGCTACTTGTGAAGAGCACTCTCATTGTTTATTTTTTATTTACGTTAATTGTTGTTCCCTTTGTAAGACATGTATTCTGTAATACCTTTAAGATGTGGTAGGTTATTCCAGATTGAACAATTCTACCAAGAGACAGAAATTATATTAACTAGATATGTTGTGATACTCTAATTAGGTAATCTTTAAATTTGTATTAACATACGTATAGGTGTCATTCCGCATAAGAAAAAAAGATTTCCCATTATTATATACACAGAGAGACATCTATTATCCGGATATACATATAGAACAGAATTATTCGAAAATGTGTATTTATTACTTTGAAAACGTGTTACCTCTTTTTTTGTAATTATGAAGTGTATGCACAAGTATGGCGTTTCATGCAATCGTACTTAAAGCTTTATAAATACCTGGTACATATTTATGGAATTTTTAGGTCGCTTGATAACTAAACTATACCAAAAGGTACCTTGGAATCTCGCTCGTGGCGTCGGTCCGTTCGTATGCAGAAATAAAAATCTCAGGAACTACAAGGTATAGAGAGATGTGTGAGATGTCGTTGGAAATGTCTTGGCTAGACTAATCAATAGCCGTCAGAATCGTTTTGTTTAGTACAGTAGTTCAGTGTTACCAACCCAATTTTAAAAAAATTAATTGTTCAAATTTCTTCCATTCAGTTGGGCCAAACTTGGTTATAAGCATTTTTCGACACAATACAAAAACACCGAAGGGGTCCATGTTCCCAAGCATCCCACTTGTCAGTGTTGCTAACCTGTTTGACATAACATTAATTGTTTAAATTGTTTCATTTACTTTAGATATAGCAACACCAAACTTGGGATAAACATTATTCGGCCCAATAGAAAAGCACTGTGGGTTTTCCTGCACCCAAGTACTGCAGTTGTCAGCGTTGCCAACCTAGTTTATAAAAAATAGTGCTTGTATGGCTACAATGCTACCAACGAGGTAAAAAAGGTAAAGCTATCCCCTGTGCGATACGCACGCTCCGTGAACGGCGCATGGGGGATGTGGAGGTAGCGCTCCACATTTTTTGACCTATGGTACGAAGTGTGGTGGGGTGGTCAGTCCCACGCTCGACCTCCTTTACCTTCCCAATGTGCCCAGGAACACCAAGGGCACTCCGGTACTCAATTTGATAGGAGGGTGAGTGCACCTCAGAGCGCCAGGCATGGGAACACTGTGAGCAAAGTCTCCAGTGTCCTGGCTGGGATTTGAACCCGGGCCACCCGATTCGCAGTGTACGAAATAATTTAACAAACTACGCACAGAATTAAATACTTCTGGTTATAGCAGAGACCTCATGCCCACATACAAATCATATCTCATTATTTTTCAATGTTCCAGGATTATTTCTAGCATATTGACAATATTCTAATTATATGTGTAGATATACAACCTAGAAGACACTAAAATGCATGTTCATAGAATGTTGAGAATATACAGCTAAGTCCAGATTATCTACGATAATGAATGAGACGGTGGACGCAGATAATGCGAACCACAAAGAATCCGCAAAACATTAAGAAAATATGCACCTAAAAGAAATTTTAATTAGATATTTAAACTTTGATTGATGAAATAAAGAACTCGTGAGGGAAATAAGGAACCACCCCAGAAGCTTTGTTGTTAATATGTATCGCGTTGTCAGTTCAACGAATTCTCATTGTTGCTTTATCTGTTTTCACGATACCGGAGGAATTGTTACTTCTTTAATTGCATCAGAATGCTGGGTCAGAACCGAGTCCGGGACCGCTTGCAAAAAAAACAATAGTCAACCGCTAGGCGAACCAGAAGCTCGGGATCAAGCACTCCGTTAAAAAAAATTTCGGGAAAGTTCATTGATATATCCCGTAAAGTTTAAGAGAAATGTCAGTAAGCCTAGAAAAGCATCGAGTAGTTTCTTTTACCTTATTGGAAGGTCTCAATTTCCAGTTCTAATGTGATTTGTTCACATGTGCAGAAAGGTAAAAAGGCTTTATCGTAACAACAAGCCTAATGCTGGTCAAGGCGTTTGCTGACGCCATCATGATTGTTTATTTTCACACAGAAATGTGAAATATTCTCAATGAATGGGGATTCTGATCCGTAATTGACAAATAGAAAAGTGATTAAAACATGGCGTAAGTCGTGGGAGAGGCAATACTGGTTTGATCTAGTGTTTCTTTTATAACTGGCAGTTTAGTCATGTCTGTAAGACGCTGAACTTCTAACAAAACAACCCGTGTTTCAGACTTATTTTTCTCCCAGTACGTATCTCTGAAAATTAAAGCTGTTTGTTTACATTCTTTTCTTTAGTTCACAAAGCTTCGTGGTGTCTTCAAATCTTGCAACGTTAACTCATTTCCCGACTTCATACAATGATGAAATTTTGCACAGCGACGTTACGTCGGGTGACAATACAATATTCCATTCTTACTTTCATTTACTTCTATATATTCATATATTTTAAAAGAACATATTAATATTTTCTTATAATGGTCTTCTTTATCCTAAAATAAATACTAGTCTGCAAACGACAGTGGATTTGACTGGTTGCAGATCACTTTAGGATTTGAGTCACAAAACATTAGCTTGAGAGAAAGTATCCGAATACTGAAATAACTCGAAAATAATAATTAAAAAACTGTTTAAAGACATGCTTTTCTTAAACAATTCGTACTAAAAAGTAAAAATAATAATTTTGTTTATTCATGAATAAAAAGAAAAGCATGGAGCGTGTCAATTGAAGAATTTATAAATTGACTGTATATGGGAGCGCGCCCCATGCTTTTCTTTTTAATCATGGGGCGATAACTGAACCGATAGTAACATTGAATATTTTTATTGTCTTTATTGGAACGTAGATCTACCGGAAATGGCATTAAAAGATCCACGATCTGCCATATTTTTACGTAGTAATTATTTCAAATTGTGAATTTGGTCCTTTTCGCAATGATTAAAAGTCTCAGTACAGCATTGAAGTTCAAAAACAGTCAGGGAAATGATGTATGGTAGTACACAAATGTGGAATAATGGGGCAGGGTGTATATGATCAACATGGCCGCCATCTTGAAATCCGCCATATTGGATGGAGTTTTCATTTTGTTTTAAATGATAAGTGGGTCGTGTGGTATATCAAACAATCGTAGAATGTTCCCAGAAAGTCGTCACACGTGTCAGATTTGACATACCTCTTCACGGTGTTGGAGTTTTCACTGAAAATTTGCCTCTGTATTGCAATGCTCTGTAATATTAAAAGAATTTAACTAACTTTTGCAAATTCAGGACATTTTACTATTTCTAACTTCAAATTTCGAAACCTCAATAATTATAATTATGTAGCCATATTCAATCATTCCACATTTTTGTACTATTATATTTCATTTCCTTGACGGTTTGTGAACTACAACGCTGTATTGCGACTTTTTACTCACTGCAAATAGGACCAATTTCACAATTTCAAATAATTATTACATAAAAAATATGGCAGATCGTGGGGATGTTAATGTTATTTCCGGTAGATCTACGTTCCAATAAAGACAATAAAAGTATTTAATGGTACATTCGACTCATCAGTTGGGAATGTTCCCTTGTTTGTATACATTCTCGTCCCAGCCAATGTCCTAACCAATTCTTTATGTAAGAAATAGTTCCATTAAAAGGGTCTTAGTTATCATTTTCTTTTATGTCATGGGTGTTTTGCCTGGATGCAGGTGTCTGTTATTGTTTTCCGTCGGGTGAAGATGACATGCTAAAGGACGGGACGTACAGTTTAAAGTTCGTTCCGTAGAATTTGTGTCCCCACCGCGAATCGAACTCCGGACCCCTTGCTAATAAAGCAGTGAACGCTGCCACCCAACCACCGAGAACACCCTATACCATCTACACAGTAAAAAAAATGTACATTTTTGCGTTTTAAAAGCAGTATTTTGCACATCTTGATAATAATTCGCTCAGAGAATTTTACTCTTTGTTTATCGTCGCGGATTCTTTGGCGTACACTCAGATTCATAGAAAATGACCTATATATTTTTCTGAATTCGAAAATCGTACATCTGGCAACACCGTATACTAATATACGTTGCAAGTAATACATATAGAACGTTAACTTTATATGTATGTCAAATATGAGTTCGTTGTTGCCACATTGTGCAAGTTGTCAGACTTAAAAGACTTACATCGTCCACTTTTTATAAGTCTCAATGTACATCACTGAGAAGAGAAGTGAAATTTCTTCAAACTTAAAAGAAACTCTTTAAGTCCAGCATTACAGTTGTACATCTATGGACAAAGGTTTTGGCACATCTTTTCAGAGAATACTTTCCAAATTCACAGAGATGCTTCTCCCGTGTGTTTGAAATCTAAGATTGACAAAAATTAATATAATAATTACTGATTCCTGGTTTTATGATGATTACTGGTTTTAAAATAATCTTCATACATAAATTTGAAGGAATTATGGAACTTGGTGCGATTTTTGGAATTGAATTGAATTGAATTTATGGCCTTTAGTCATCTAAGGCTCAGTGGAAGGGAAAGAATTTGGGAAGGTTCCATCTCTGGCATTTACCTGGTGTGACTTAGGAAAAAAAACTGGAAAACCTCAGTCAGGATGGTCGGCCGCTGAGGTCAAACCCACTTCCTCCCGCCACTGAGCTACGGCGGCTTGGATGCGATGTTTTTCTTACAAGGGAAGTGACCCCCCTCCCGTATATAGTATATTAATATTGAAAGTATTAATGTAGTATTGAGTATAGTCTATTAATGTACTATAGTCTCATTGAGTATAGTATAATACCAAAAGATTAGATTGTCCAAATATATCTAGTACAAGTTTTGGCCGATAGAGGGCCAGGAGATTTTTACGTTCAATCTCGAGTCCTGCTGTTCTTACAATGACCGTTCTTGATGCTATGTATTCCTCGTAATGCAGGCGCTTCCTTTAAAGACCTTCGGGTACAAAATGTCATTATAAAAGCGTATTAACTGCATTTAATATATTTATCACTATATAAGCTGCTATATTATTTTATACACTGGAACCTCGATAACACGAATCTGAAGGGGAAAAGGACAAAATTCGACTTATCGAACATTTCGACTTAGTGAGGTTCGACTTATTGAGAGAAATTATATGAAACTTCGAGATATAGAGGGCCGGAACTGACTGACGCTTCATTTCTATAGTTAGGGTCCTGCATTCTCTCTTCCCCCATCATATGAGAAACACTTAACTGCATGCTAATCACGACGTAACAGACATTCCATGGAACAGCACTGACAATGGCGGAAACATCTGACGCCTCATGTCTTTCGATTAAATTCGTTCAACTCCGTAAACTTCGACTTACAAAGGTTCACCTGAATGAAACTTCGACTTATAGAGGTATTCATACTGTAACTTCGACTTGTAGATGTTATCAAGCAGGAGATTTCGGCCCAATCCTAAATGCTTCCTTTCCTTCCTTCCTTTTGCTGAGACAAGGAAAGGAGAAGACGCTATATGAACAGTCCTTAAGATGGACGACCTTCCGGTAGGAAAGGAAATAGGAGATGAAGAGTGCATTTAGGATGCACTCTTCGATTTACAGAGATTCAATGGTACGTCCAGAAAGAAAATCGAATTGTCGAGGTTTTCAAGCCAGAATATTTTGACAAAACTATAGATAGAACTTATTTTGAATCTGTATTTGCATTCTATACATCAAGGCAAGTCTCATTTTTCGAAATTAGAGGAAAAGGGATGCTCCAAATTTATTTCTAATAAGTTAATATTATTCTTAAATTATTTGTTTTATTAATTTTTCTCTGTTGTCACATTAATTAATTTAACTTTGCCTTCTTCCTAGAAGTTGCAACATTATGCAACCTTCTTGTAACAAAGTTTGTACGCAAATGAACACTTGTAGTATTAAATGCAGTTGACATCTTTTTTTCAACGACTTTTCGCACCTGAGCTCTCTTTATAGGTGACGCCACATGTTCTTTTGAGACATGATTTATTGTACTACGATAATATCGATATAATAATAATAACAACCACCGGCGTTACAGACCGATAGATCCTGAGCCTGCCCCATCGCCATACGTCCGCGCTTGGTGGAACTGCGTCCACCTGAGTGACGGCACTGTGGTCAGCGCTGCGCGCTATCTAGCTACGAACAGGCGTATAAGGGACTTTCTAGACCGAGTGACGGTCACGTCCTTATTCACGTGACACCTCAGTTTTCCTAGCGACGCTGGGTGGACACCGAAAAGTGGGACTCCAGCCAGAAATTGAACTCGGGATCACGCGGACACAAGTCCAACGCTCTAACCATTAGACTATAGAGCCCATTTATTGGACTACGAGGAATATATAAAATCAATAGCGGTGATCGTAGGTAGAGCAGCACACAAAATAGAGCCTAAAAACTTCCTGGCCCTCTAGCGACCATAAATCGTACTAGATATATTTGGGCAATCTAATCTTTTGGTATTTTACTCAGTAAGGCCTTTTAATTGATGTTCAATATGTTGAAGATTGAGTGGTGACACTTCCCTAGTTCTCCTTGTTAGAATTCTTTTGCCGAAGAAAAATTATATTTAAAAAAAATACTGTGCATGGAGTAGTTGACCGAAATATGTTGAAAAAAAAATGGGATGGCCTTCATCCAACAGTGGAGAGAAAATAGCTGGATATGATTATGATTCCCTTCATTCATAAATTATTATGAATATAATTAAGAAACACGAAAAGACAGTAAAATAATTTACTATACTTGAAAACTTAAAATTTCCATACGTCTGGCAACACTGAATTGTTACTTTTTCGTTAGCAGTGAAAAATGATAAGTAAACGGGCAAGCGGGAATTTTAAAAGATAACAAAAAAAAAACGGAATAATAATTTCGGCGTAACACTGTATTCGTATGTTATGCTTAAAAAAAACAACAAAAACAACATTCTTCGCGGCAAGTTCGTTTTAGTAGTAGACATTTTGATGATAAAGTCATCTGCGGCATCTTCTCCGCGTCATGGGGAGCTCTCGCGTCAACAGAGGAAAAACGGACAACGCCTCCCGCCATCTGTCATTAAAGATTTTCCTCGCTTTCGCGAAACCACTACTCAAAAAGATGCCTCCTGACCCTCATAAATGAACGGTTAGCATCCAGAAATTATTTTCTGTTTTTTTTCTCTTTAAGATATTTACTGCTGTTACTATTCAAGCCAGGTGGCGTTACATATATTCCCCCCTCCCGGCAAAAAAAAAAAAAAGTGAATGTTTATAAAAACTTAAAACAATCCTACTTCGTTGTCGCTTAAATTTAAAAACATGTGCACAAATACCAAAACACTTGAGATTGAATTAGTAATGTTGGTTTGGACGAGTGATTTAGTAGTCAGACAAGTTCACTGCACGCATGTTATGTATAATATGATTATAACAATTCTGACTGACAGTGGCGCCGCCTGTTGGTATCTTTTCTTCCAGATGCAGTAGCTCACTAATGGAAATTTAATTGAATATGAATACAGAAAGAAAACACCGAGAAATTTTGCAATTACCAATGTGGTAATATCTGCACTTACCTCGGATGCACAGCAATATTTTTATTAACAGGATATTTGTAACAGAAATCGCATTATTTTTACAAAAAAAAAAATGAATTTTAATGTATTATTAAAGAGAAACGTCGCTTCTTATTTGGAGAGCTAATGTGCTTATCAATTTATTATTACTTGATATGAGTAAAGGATCTGGTAATGGCGTGGAAGACTTTCTATGTATTTGTCTCTTTGAATTTGGTTTTTAGCGTAGACCGCATCTGTAACTGGTATTGGCGGTTCAAACATTGATTGACAAGAATCTTTGGAGGTCAATGAGCATGTGGGTAGACCTGTAACGGCACGAGAAAAAAAAGGATATGAGTGACATTATTGGTGAGGTGTCTCATTGTTCACCAAATTGGCGGATCGAGATAGCATTTCACCTTGAATGTGTAACAAGATATTCGATAATGATTTGAATATGCGATGTGTGTATGATTTTAGGGTTCCGAATAGCTGACAGTAGAACAACAGTGAAGATCAATTATCGCTGATGACCTTATCGCAGGATATTCCAAAGGGAATCATTGCAGGGGATGAATCCTTGTGTTACATCTGCGACCTCCAAACTAAGCACAAGCCAACGATTGGGAAGTCACCATGTTCTCGCAAGAAACAGACATTCCGCATAGACAGATCCAGGGCAAGGAGGTAAGTTTTGATATTCAGGGCCTCATATGTTATCAACGAAGAAAAAAAATGGCGACGTAGTCAATGAAGGTTCAGTATAGTCCAAATTAATCTAACAAAATGTTCAGTACTGCATAATTTCGACAAGTGGTATTGTGGGTAATTTAACTGAGCCTGGAAGTACGGAATAATGGTTAATAAGCAGGATTTAGCCGGGAGGTGTTTTAATAGCACTTCACCTGCTTTTCAAACCACGAGCCGCTACTGAACTGTACTTACTATATATCATGTGCATGGTGTTTCTAAAAAATATATATATTTTATTTAACTGCTTTTAGTGCAATCCATTATTTATAAAACTTCCTATTAAGGTAAATGAATTTGTGCAAATGAAGTTTCTGAGGAGGAGGGGGTTCTTGAATAGTAGGTGCGGGAACTAAAGTGAGTCGTGCGGGACTGACATGCGTTTGTGGACAGATTTTCCAAATTTAGGTTGCGCCCATCTTGGAATTTAAGATTCAAAATTTTTAATAATTAATTTCTCTATTACCATTAGGTACAGTTGTAAGTTGGTTGTACAATGGGAAGCAGGTAAATTGAATTACAAAAATTTCAATACTAAAAATTCCATTACAAAATTTCTTTACGAAAATGTTATTACAAAAGTTCGATTACAAAATTTTCATTACATAATAAATCAAAAATTTTATTACAAAATTTGAATTACTAAAATTTCATTTATAAATCATTACAAAATTTTAATTAATTAAAATTCATTACAAAAAAAAATTAAACATTTTTATTACAAAATCGAATTACAAAAAATTTAATTACAAAATTTGAATATGACAGAAAACACAGACAGATAGACCAAGTTAATAAAATCATTGTGGAGAAAAGGTAGACATATTTCCAGATGAAGTAATTCAGAGACCAGTTTTGAAGTTCAATGTCAAGGAAACAATAAATCTCACAATAATAATAATAATAATAATAATAATAAAGAAATAAAGCAGATTGACAAGGTGAGATGGACAAAATTATAACAAGTGAGATAAGAAATATCTCACAACCCGTTCTCACAGAAAGAAAGAAAGAAAAACAACGTGAATGGCACAGCCTGAGCTATAACTATAACCCTCCTCCGAAAAAAAAAGAAAACTCGAACATTAGATGCTAAGTCACTCCCACACTCTAAAAAAAAAAAAAATCTGTTTCCATGTGTAGAGAGTGACATGATTTACAGTACATCTGTTCGTCTCAATTTTTAAATGAAATAGTGAAAGGTGTGATATGAGAGGTAAAAATTTAGGTATAGCAGATACAGGATAACAGAAAATGAAGAACCGCCTGATATAGACGGCATTAAGATGAGGAAAAAACAAAACGACCTAAAATGTGTAGAAAATTAAAGTTAACGGACTCCAAAATAAAGAGAAAAGAAAAGGTATGTTTGTTGCTTACTGATTAAGACATATTGGGCTTAATGATACAGTATTCCTTCACTGAGTAGTGGAGAGGGGCTAAGGATCCCAACTTAAAACAGCTCAGCCATCAATCCATGTCCAATGGCGCTTGCAGCGTGACGTGCGATACCTTTGATACGAATCAACAAGGGAACAGTGGGGCAGCAATCGTGACTATCGGTCTCTTGAGGGTTTTTTACAAGATGGAGCAACCAGATCTCATTGTCGAGGTAAGAAGGGAGATAGATCCGAAGACAGTGATCAAGAAAAGATCATCTGTTTCTTGTTCCTTTTTCTTATTTTTTTTTTCAGGAATTTCGTTTTAGGGGTCAAAACACCGTGAAGCGAATAGTCATCATCATTAAAATGGTCTGCGCAAAGGGACAGGTCCTTCATGGCCTTGGAAACCCTCTCCATTCTTACCGATTTTGCCTTTAATTTTGTCTCAGCGCACGATTTCACTATCCTTAGTACTGTCCTTCGAGTGAATTCGTCTTCTTCCGCTTCCTCTCCCGAGTCTAGATTTGTGGCGACTGCCTTTTACTATAAATGACTTCATCGTAGCATAAAGGGAAATTGGGAATAGTAAAAGAGTAGTGACTCTCAAGGCGACTTCGTGGATGAGTGCTAAGCGTATCGAGTTACCAACGACGAGTATGGAAAGTTCCAGCTTCGAAACCCACAGCAGATGGTTGGATAATATACTGTTGAGAAATTAATACTGTATATCATGATGAGAGCACCGGACATAACGCATCTAAATGTGTATACTAATAGGCAACAACCCTGCTCGGCCTTGGCCAACTGAACCAGTTTCTTCATTGTCCTGCTTCTCGATTTCAACTTGTTTTTTCTCAACCATTATTCAACGTCAAATTAAAAGTTGAACAGGTGGACAATTCGGTACATTTATAATGTTAAAATAACGTTTCGGTACTAACGTTTAATCCACGTATCTGTGCTACTGGTGTCTTCTTCCCTGAACCATATCCTTTAGTATACTTGTGCACCTAATGTCCTATCCAGTTTCTTTTTTCTTTGTTTATGGTCTCCAGTATATTCCATTCTTCTCCATGTCCACATTTCAAAGGGTTTCAATTTTGTTTCTTGGACTCAACGTTTCGGCTTCATATAATACAATACTCGATGCAAAACTTTTTAATAAATCTTTTCATCAACTCTTTGTTGATTGGTCGATAGTGCTCTTCTCAGTGAACGCCTGTTTCTCTATCGTTATTCTTGTCTTTATCTTTTTTTTCATGGTCCATATTCAATATCACAGTAATTCCTAAATACTTGAAACTGTTCTACTTTTTCCCTTCCAACCTTGATGTTTGCTATGATTCGATTTGTTCCATTTACCATCCTCCTCGTTCAATTTATCTTTACTTTCATTCCATGTTCCCTAGTAGCACAGGTCATCGGACCAACGGTTTTAAGTTGGTCCACCGTTAGCCCACAGTTTCTTTATCGTTGGTCCATTGCTGACCCACCGTTTCTTCATCGTTGACCCACCGTTGCCTCATCGTTGGCCCACCGTTTCTTCATCGTTGGTCTATCGCTGGCCCACCGTTGGCACATCGTTGAGCCACCGTTGGCCCGATGACCTGTGTTATTAGGGTTCCTCACAGTTTTCCTGCAACTGTTTTAATTCTTTATTTATTTTGGTCTGGTTTTACATGGGAAAGTTAACTCACTCACGGCCTTTTCTTATACTCAACCATCAACACAGGGTCATTCAAAGTTCCACTAGAAACAACAACAATAATAATAATAAATCTATATACTAGTGATAAAAGAGAAAGCGAAAATAAAAGTGGACTAAACTACAAATTAAGATAATCAAGAGTAATTTTAGGTTACCCTCAGACACACATTCACACAACAAAAAATACGCGAATATAGATATTGACACCATTGGAAACACCACAAGAGTAAATAACAGTATTAATTCATGACATTGAAAGAAATCTGGTCAACATTTAACAATTAGAAAGAATGGAATTAAATTTGTCTTAGTCGCGTTGCACTGAGAGGTGGTTGTAAAGAATACACAGTAAAAACTGCCTGTGTTAATTCAACACTTTTCGGTGTCCGAGTGTAACTACCACTTTCATGTGTTAAATCAACACAACACACGGTGTTGATTAGACATCAAGTGTTTGCCTGTCGCCATTTTGATCGCTTGTTTCCATAGAAACGGAACATGTTCTTAATGAATGCGAAATCTGATCCTAAATTGACAAATGGAAACGTGATTAAACAATTTCATAAGTCGTGCGAATAACTTAGTTTGTGTTTGCTGTTCAGCAACATATTTTTTCATTCCTATACTGTTTCAATTTTTTTTTTATGTCTGGCAATTTAGCCCAGACGGTAAGACGCTTAACTTCTAACTCAGTAACCCATGTTCAAAAATCCTTTCAGCCGTATCATATTTTCTTGCTGCTAGCACCGAAATCA
Organism: Lepisma saccharinum; assembly: GCA_022664845.1. NCBI lineage: Eukaryota > Metazoa > Arthropoda > Insecta > Zygentoma > Lepismatidae > Lepisma > Lepisma saccharinum. The sequence goes on along the minus strand of JAGDQP010025174.1, from coordinate 9,130 downwards.
ACACAACCTGGTGTTGTGTTGTGTTGATTTAACACAAAAAAGTGGACACCGAAAAGTGTTGATTTAACACACGCATTTTTATTGTCTAGATTTAAATTTAATAGTGAAGTTAACTATCTGATTGAGATTAGTAGCGAATTCCATTTGCGAGACACTGAAACCGTAAAAGACTTAGAAAGGAAGGAAGAGTTGTGGTGGGGAATGGAAAGTAGCAGGTTCATACCTTGCTCAGAACTTGATACTCCGGAAAAGGTAGGGAGGTTGATGAATACACAGGATTTTAAACAACAGAAGTAATGAATGAAATTCCCTTCGTTCCGAGACTTTCAACCACTGCAGCCGATCGAAATACGGTGTTAGATGGTCAGAACGTTTAAGATTAAATATGAAACGAACAGAAGCATTTTGAACGCGTTGCAGCCGGTAAAGTCAGAACTTCATCTAATTCAGCAAGAACCACATTGCAGTAATCTAAATAAGACATTAATAGCGCCTGTACATACAGGAGTTTTCTGAAGGGAAGTTGGAAGGAAATTTCTCTAAATCTGTTCAATGTGTAGACCGGCAAAGGCATTTCTAGAGACAGTGCTGACATATTCCGTCCAAGTTAGATGTTGATTCAAAAATAAGACCTAAATTTTTCACAGTATCTGATGTAAGGGCTAACGACTCCATCTAGAAGCAAACTAGGAAAGTACGAATTAACGGACGAAAATATGGGTTTTGAAGCTATACGTAGACATTGAGATTTAGATGCATTTAGATTCAAGCCATTATCATTTGAACACTGAACAGTCCTTTGTAAGACCTCATTCAGTTCGGCTATAGATGTAGTTAGCTTATTTGGAGAGCACAATATGTATAATTTGGAAGTCGTCGGTGTAAAGACAATACTTACAGTGCAGCATCACAGGTGGCAAATCGCTTATATACAAGCAGAAAAGAAGAGGACCTAGTATACTACCTTGAGGGACACCGTGATGAAGAGGTTTCAGTGAGGAGTCAATACCAGACACAGATACATATTACGAATGGGCATTTAAATAATTTTGAATCCATTTTACAGCAGAGTCTGAAAAGTTGAAAATCCTTGATAGTTTGAGAAAAAAGAATTTTGTGATTTATGGATTGGCAAGCTTTCTTGTAATTAACAAGTGCTAGGATGGTTATTTTCCTATTGTCAAGAGCATATCGAATGTCATTTATTATATGAACCAGAGCAGTGGCGGTGCTACAACCTTTTCGAAACCCTGATTGGAAGGGGGAAGGGGCTAAGTAAGAATCTGTTGCCTTTTAACCTCTTGTTAAGCAATAAGCAATGTCTCGTTGTCAGCAAGAAGAACCATTGAATTGAAGAACGATTGAGTTCTAACAAGGCGTCGTTTACTTCTTCAATCTTACCATTCCACAAGACTGCCTTTCTCAATACCGGCATTAGGGTTTCCCAATTGGCTCGATCGAATACCTTTTCCAAATCAACAAATGCATAGCTTTTCGGGAATTTTTCACTTCCCACTCCGATCCCGTCCCGATATGCAGAGCCGGAATAAGGTGGGCTAACAGGGCTTCAGGCCAGGTCCCCAACTCTTTCAGGACCCCGTCAAAGTTAAATCAGTCACCCTTACGTCCATAGGGGCCCTAACAGTGTCTATAGACCAAGACTGGAGTTAATAACATATGTCCGTAATATCTTAATCGAGCACTGCTAATATGAAAATAGTTTTTCCCATATAGTCCTAATTTCTTGTATAGACGTTCCGCTTCTGACGTAAACAAACTATTTATTATTAATTGATCAAGCCTTTTCCTTTCTTTCTTTTTTCTCTTTGTGGTTGTGGGGAGGAAGACTTGTGAATTGAAAAAAAAAATAGACAATCCGCTTTGAATAAAATTGAAGGCTATTTTCATGCAGTGAGAGTTACCTTAATGCTGCAGTCTTTCTTTCCGAAATGGCTCCTCCCCCCAAAACAATTCCTTCAGGTTTCCCTGTAAAAATGTTCCGTCTTTCTCTGTTTCTTCGTCCACCAACACCGACCGGCTGTTAACTTCGTTTTTCTGAGAGACATTCGTTGGCGGAGGTGTTAAAACGCCTGATAAATGTGTTGCCCTCTGGAACCCAACCACATATTTCATGTCTCTCTATAAATCCTCCCAGCCGAGCCGAGCGAGCCAACGAGCCCAAAGCTTTCTAATCAGAAAATTGAGTCTTCATTTAAGTATGTTTACGTGGGCTCTCCGCAAGGCAGAAGGAGGAACAAAAGAAGAGAAAGAAGAAGAAAGAAGCTCATATATGTTGGACGATGTCTTTGAACAATTTCCACCTACTCAAACGCGTTTTCTTTTTTTTGCCTCTCAAACCTTTTTAACATCATTGGCCAGGGCTGCCATCTGGTGTCATTTTTGCGTCTTTCAGTGAGTATTAACTTCAACATTCAGATTTACAATAATATTCTAATAATAACAACAATAATAATATGTAATGGTTTTATTATAGACAAAATCATCCCAGTATAAAATCAAATGTTGCTTGGAAAACTGTCCTGAAAATCGAGTCATAAAGTCATGGTTTTCCCCCACCCTTTCAGAACATGAGGAATCCAACGGTGTGTATGGCTTATCTCTGTCTACCGTATAGCTACTGAGATCTGGGGGGAAAGGGGGGGGGAAGAACAAATGGAAAATACTAAGCGATCTAAAAGAACCTGTCAGTATTAGAGTCACTGTCATTGTTTTCTCCACCCTTTCAGACCATGAGAAATCCAAGGGTGTTTGACTTGTAGTTACCGAGATATAAAAGGAAAGGACAAAGGGAGAATACTAAACGATTGAAAAGAACCTGTCAGTTTTAGAGTTAAAATCATAGTTTTCCAACCCTCTAAGGCCATTGAGGACTTGAACAGTGTTTGGCCTATCTTTGTCTGACTTCCAGCTACTGAGATCTAGAAGTGAAAGCAGAATACTAACCGACTGAAAAGGATCTGCCAGTATTAAAGTCAAAGTCATAGTTTCTTCCACCCTTTCAAACCATGAGAAATCCATCGGTGTATGGTTCATCTCTGTGTAACTTGTAGTTGCTGAGATCTTGGAGAGGAGAGACAGATTAGCAGGGCAAACTGCATATCTTCTCTATTCACTGACGCTCATACGGGAGCGCTAGTAATACTACTACTACTGCTAATAGTTCGATACCAGAATAGCAAAAAAAAAAAAAATAGCTGCCCATATTAACTACACGTTACCGAGATAGGAGCTGGAATATTGGTCGAAGTATACAAAAAGTGTATTTTTTTTTTACAATTCAATCAACAGAAGTCACTTCTGCTTCACTTTCGTACTGGAATGAAAACACTTCCGAATTGTAGTGTCACCTTCGACATCGCAGCATTCCTCGCCAGGGGCGTATTAAGGGGGGTCTGTACATAGTAGTAAATTAGGCAAACTTATATGGAATTTATTAAAAACAAATCTGAATTTCGGGGGCTGGGTTCGATTCCAGTCCAGCGCTATAGTTTTCGTTTTTTACAACTATTTTTTTTTTACTTTCTTTAAATACCGTATACGACAAATTTACTTTTTTTTCTTTGTACTTATAAAGAATTGCTCCCCTGTTTTATTCATTTTGATTTTTTTGTTTACATTTACAAGTTACATTAGGTTAGGTTAGATTAGAAAAGCCAGGTTAGATGTTTCTGTCGTTCCCAGTTGCAATTAATGTTACTGCCATGAGAACGTCGTCTTAATTGGCCATATTGCGCAAATATTGATAAGAAATTAACAGTCACCAGATACAATAGCATAAAGAGTTTGCTACCTGGACAAGAATTCAGCTCCCTGACTAAGAGCTCCCTCCCTCTTCTGAATTCTGGATGGTTTTTAATTTTACTTTATAATTGCATGTGGCACATCTCTGGTTGCACTCCTTCTTTTTTTTAATATCCTTTTTTTTTTGTTTCCCAAGACCCGTAGCGCCTCCTTACTGGGTTTCTGATTTTATTAATTTCTTCTCGTTCTCCAGTACCTCTCTCTCTCTCTCTCTCTAACTTCAAACACCTGGAAAATATTTATTCCTCCTTCGATCACACGTAAACCAACTTCAAATGGAAACGAAATGCAGGAAGGGGGAGGGGGCGAAGAAGGACACTGAACACAAAAGCTAAATAAAAAATAATAATTAAAAAATGGATACTTTTTGAAAGTCAGTGTTGCCAACTCTTGAAATAAAAAAAATCTATTCAGTGGACAAAAAGTAACCAATATAATTGTCTTTATTCGTTTATCAAGGGAGAGATCACAACATAAGACTTAAAAGTCTTGAACTGGAATTTGAGTGTATTTTTCGACTACAGTGCTGCAGTTTCCTAGAAGACGAAGATTGCTAGAGCTTGGCTAAAGGGTTCGAACGTGAACTTTAAAGAGAATAAAACATTTTCTAAAAATACTAAGATGCCAAATAGGGATGGGGAAGGTATTGACCAAAGTATTAGTTTAGACACCATCCCTGTATTCGTCTGGTAAAAGAGAGGAAAAGCATTTAAAATATATTAGCCAGGATAGTCTGCAGTGAGATTTGAACTTGCATGCCTCTTCACAATCGGAAACACGGACTTCGGATCGGTATTGAGGAGGTAGTAGGTTCGAATCTTCTTACCGGGCATCCTGACTTACGTTTCCTATGATATTTTTCAGTTGTGCCAGGTGAATGCCGGGATGGAACCTAGTCTAAGATATCACCTGCACAGTCATTTCACCAGAATAGTAATCGCCAAAGGAAATCATCCTGTGGACTTGTGATGGTCTATTCGGTCGCCTAATCAGCTCATAACATGTAAATACATGTCGCTTGTTACTTTTCTCAAGACATCAAATATATAAGTTTGTGTTTTGTGTATTATTTTGAAAAATTCGTGAATCGAAATTTAAGTTTCCAACGTCGTGGACTACAACAAGAATTTCCCGTGGATTAGTGGTTACGGTTTTGAATTCCTGTTTGTCGTTAGGGGGGAAACGCAGGTTAGAGCCCTTATACCGGACAAACTGACAGACAGTTCGAAGAATTATCTAAGTTTCACCAGACAAATGCCGGTGTGTTATGTAGACAACGGTTCTGGCCTCTATCTTCCCTTTCATACTCTCGAAAGATCGTTCGCCGAAGAACGTCATCCCTCAAATTAGACACACGTAATTCGTAATGATCTGTCTGGCCGATAGATGTAAGTGAAATAAAAAATATAAAAATAAACAAATGTACAATTTGCTAACAACAAAAAATTACAACTTTTTTAACCAGTTGGCTACACTGCCGGGCACAGATGAGCAATGAAGTTATCTCCTATGCAGCAAAGGAAGAGGAGGGAGGGGGGCAAAAGTGAATCTGATTTGGAGACCAGAAGAAGGAGGAGAAAAAGGCTTAAACGCAAGACGTTAAGACTCTTTTCAAATTCTCCATATGACTCCCAACACACACGTTAACAAGCACCCGCTTGATCTGTCGTGTTTTTTTTTATTTCCCGCCAAAACAAAAAAGAAACCCACAAAAAATAAAGAAGAAAGGGTTGTCAAGAATGTTAAGAGAAACCACTGATAGCGAGAGGTGTTAACTTGAAAGTTTTGACTGTTAAGAATTAACCCAGTACCTTGACGTTGTATGATACATGTATATACGTGAACACTTGTGTGTATACATATAAATAAGTATATGTGTATGCAGATGAAATCAACTCTTCTGCCCCCACCCTTTCGTCTTTGTGTGATCCTGCCGACAGTCCCCCCCCCCTCCTCTTCTCGTTTGGGATATATAAATAAGTACTAACCTTTGTTACTCACTTTGCAAAGAGTATGGAATTGGAATTCGAAGAATCTTAAATTATTTGTTACGTATGACAGCAAGACCTTACCTTTTATAGCATAAAAAGTTGTTTTCAATAGAATTGTTCTGTGAATCCTGCATTTAAATAAGTTATGCGACCACGAAAAAACTGTGCATAAATATACAAAATAAATTGTATCCTGTTTGGAAATTTGATTTAAGTAAAAAAGAATTTTGTAAGTGTGGGAAAAAAAAAACTTTTAAGGAATGTTAGATATTTGTCCTATTCTTCATGTAAAGCAGAATAATTTGCTTGTTGGTGAAGATATTAACGACTCTATGTTTTACGGGAACGTGCGTGTTCTTCGCTGCAGTAATAACGACCCATTGGAATCTCTTTTGGGTTAGATCAAGCCAGTTTTCGACACGAATACTTTCTTCTCGAAGATACCTTCTAATATTGTCCTCCCGATGACGTCTTGTTCCTCCCAACGGCCTTTTTTCCCTCCATCCGAGCTACAACTCACCTTCGCCGCCGTGATTCCATTATTCTTACAACATCGGGTGAATCATTCAGACCGTAGAGTTCTTCAATATGCAGTCTCCTTCATTCTTCGGTCAAATCATCCTGTTTCGGCCCATATTATATCTTTCACAGAATCTTATTTTCAGACACTCACACTTCACGTTCATCTGCTAGGGTCGTACCTCAACCTTCGCAACCATAAAGTATTACCGACAGATCCATCAAGTTAGGAGTATATGGACTAAATAAAAACATGCGTCGCTCTATACTAAGAGACTTTTTATTTCCAGCGTAGCCTCTTTTCTGCTTTTTATATAAGGTATTTTAACTTCTTATTCTTACACAGTTCTTAGATTCTTTGGCCTATCTTCCTCTGCAGTGTTTTCTTGTTGACATATATTTGATTTTCTTTACGTTCACCTGTAGACCTATTTCCTCGCAAGCTTTTACTAAAACATCGGGGTTACTTTGTAGTGCATTTATATAGTCCCGTACAGACATCTTTAGCTTAAGCAACTGAGGAAAGATGTCCCTCAGAAAGCAATCTTCAGAAGAAAGGGAGAGGAGGAGAAAGGTAGCCTCCAGCACTTTATTCCAAATACCAGTTAGGCACTAGTCTGTTGAAAGCGGAAGAAAACCATAGCCAAGATAATTGACACCAGGACACACACCAGCACGCCTCTGCAGTGTTGATTCGCTCAAATCATTTTCTCATATCTGTGACACGCTTTGGCCATAATTCGTTCTGTATCCACTAGATTCATAGTTAAACAAAATTAAAAATTATAAATAAAGTTCGAATTTAGTGCCTTGTTAAAATATAATAATAATAAAACACAGTATGTTTATCGTTTGCTCTTTTTCTCACCAGATGCTACAAGTGATGTATACACACAATTAATCACAGATCTCAAGAGCGAACTGAAAAGACAAATTAACTTGTCTTGCTTACCTTTAATTGGAAATAATTTTGTTATAAAAACTTCCACTTTAGTAGAATAGTTATGGATCACACAGTAATTATGGAGTATTTTATTTATTTATTTATTTATTTATTTAGAACACAACAGGATAACCTAATTACAATGTTCCATATTTTAGATTATTGTCACCGCTAGGAGTACAATCAACATACAGTATTTTTTTAACAATGTTATGAATTTGTTTGAGATTCATGTTATGAAAATCAATTTCCTCGACTCTTTTACTTATGTCGTTATAGGTTGCGCTCATTCTCCAAGTTGGTGACTTTTGCATAATATTTGTTCGCGGTTTTTTATAATAAAAAAATCCTGAGTTTTTTGTTCTGGTTTTGGTTGATGGGACATGTATCTGAAAGTTTGAGAGCAGATTTATACAATCTATTCTATTTGTAAACACTTTGTGAAGAAAAATCATTTCATGAAGAGTACGTCTGTTCCCAAGACTCATCATGTTAAAGTTTGTATTTAATATTTTTTTGCTATCAGTTCTCGGATAAACGCCTGTTTCTTTGTATACCAGGAATCTTAGGAATTTTGCTTGGATTTTTTCCAGTTTGTCTGAGGTATGTGCAGTACTTGGATTCCAGATAATGGTAGCGTATTCAATTTTTGATCTTACATATGTTTGAAATAGACGTATGAGAGTTTCTGTCTTCCTGAAATCCTTTCCCATTCTTATTATTAATCCCAGATTTCTATACGCTTCGTTAACAACTTTGTCTACATGAACGTCAAAAAGCAATTTGGAATCAAATATTATACCTAGATCCTTTATTGTTTTGGGGTATGGTAGAGGCGTGTTATTAATTTTATATTTGAAATGCACGGCTGTCTCACGTCTCGTAAATGACATTACATTACATTTGCGAACATTAATTTCAAGTGAGTTATTGCTACACCATTTAACTATTTCGTTTATGTCAAGCTGTAGATTTTCACAATCGTTCATTGAATTGATAGTAGAGTAAATTTTTAAGTCGTCAGCAAATAAAAGTTTGTTAGGTGTTTTGATACATGCAGGGAGATCATTAATGAACAATAAAAATAACAGGGGTCCTAGGTTCGACCCTTGAGGCACTCCGGAAGATACAGGATATTCTTTGGATATTCCACCTTTGTAAACAACATATTGTTTACGATCACTAAAATAAGACTCAAATAAATTAACCAGACCTGGGGAAAAATAAAATTGCCTAAGTTTTTCCGTAAGAATGCAGTGATTTACTGTGTCAAATGCCTTAGCAAAGTCAGTGTATATTACATCCACTTGCTGGCCCTGATCTAAGGTTGAAGTTATGTAGTCAGTAATGAGGCAAAGATTCGTTACAGTTGACCTGCAACTGAGGAAACCATGTTGAAATTCTGATATTGATGGTCTGACATGAATACTGATTTTTTTGTACAATATTGATTCAAATACTTTGGCAAATGTGCATAATATGGCAATTGGCCTATAATTTTTTATTTCAGATTTGCTATTGCCTTTAGGTATGGGACAAATTTTTGTTGTTTTCCATTTATCCGGAAACACATTACAAGTGATTATTAGGTTGAAAATGGTATAAAGTGGTGCCAATAGGGGCTCTTCGCAGCCCTTTACTATATATTGCGGAATATCATCTGGGCCTGTACTTCCTTTTGATTTTAACTTTTTTATTGCATGTTGTATTTCTCGCATTTCAATATGTGAGACCTCAAGTTGATCAAGTTTATCGCTCAGTTTAAGCGTTTCAGTTTGCTTGTAATTACCCTGTGTATGTTCTTTCTTGTAGACACTTTGAAAATACTCAGCAAAGGAATTCACAATATCGTTGT
>JAGDQP010025173.1:0-27164 GCA_022664845.1 Lepisma saccharinum | reverse complement strand
CTTTATGGAGAAACAAAAGTCGAAAATTAGCGTTTTGTTTTATTTACACTTAAATGTGGATATAGTGTAAGCCCTTTAGTGGAAGGACTGGTAACCTTAACTCCATTTTAAAGTTTAACATTTTCTTTGTAATGGCTTAACGTTAACTGAAAATTGGCTGAAACTGGCCAAAGTGTTTCGTCGGTGAACGTTCAACTTATTTTACGCTTAAAATTCTGTCATTTTCTGATCGAAGTGTAAGCTAAACTGGTCGTTTTGAGGTTACGTACTTTTGTGGATGAAGTTTAAGCCTTGGTTGGATATATTCTAAATTTAAAACAGGAGTAAAGTTTTTCTTTCTTGTCACTGAGCGCCTCACCATTTTATGTGTTTATGTTGCTTTTACACTGTGAACAGTAAACAGTTGACTGGTGGATCGAGAACGACATGATTGCATTGGCGGAAAGATGAATTAAGTTGGGTATAAATCTTTACACAGTAGCAAACGTATCTCTCCTATTTTTCTCCAGACATTCCTCGTAGTAAGATCTACAACATGTTAATCATTAACCTCCTTTATCAGTAAAATACTAGCCATGAATATCACCCTGAAAGCAATAAACACCAACTGCCTTCATAGGTAAGTAGCCTTCATAGGTAAGTAGCGAGAGCATCTGATCAGTGTGCTAGTGGACCCTGGATCGAAACCCGACCACCTGAACTTTTTTTCCTTTTCTTATTTTTAAATTTTAAAGGAACATCACCTTTTCCTCTTTTCTACTTTCAAAAAATGTTCTGCTTCAATGAAATACGTTGGAAAAGACTTATATGAGCATTTTGAAATTTTACAGAGAGTAAAACGTTCAACCGAAAACTAGCTGAATGTAAGTTAATCCAAAAAGTGGAGGCAGCTGAGCTGAGCTGAGCTGCCTCCATTTTTTGGATGAACGTTGTGTCTCCTATTTTTACAGTGCGTCCCCGAATCAATTTCCAACACTTTTATATTATTATTGGAAGACAACAGAAAATAGTTTGACATTGATAACGTGACAACATTAATATGACTTATAGCATTGAGTAAATACTCAATGCTTATAGTCATAATTGAAAACTACAATTATTATTATTATTATTAGACTTTTATTTTACATGGCAAAAGTTAAGGCTGATAGCCTTGTCTTCCACTTAACTATGATACATAATTTACATATCAGACGAAAAATATTCATAAATACAAAATTCTAAGTTGATAAAACATATATATATAGACACAATACACACACATTAGTCTACAATTACGACAAGAATACGATATAATAGTAATACATGAACCCTTCCATATTATAATGAATCTATCTCATTTCTCATTTTCCCTCCCTTCCCACTATATCGATACAGACCCAATTTATAATCCTCTCCATCCCTACCCCCAAATACCCCCCACATACACACAAAGATAAAATTAAAAAATAAATGAGTAATACAAGGATAAAGACAAAACATATTAAATGTACCGCATTTGAAACGAAGATACAAACTGAAGCACGAGTATGGAGAAAAATAATAATTAAAAAAATAATAATAATTGAAATTTAACATTTTTTTACACTGCTATGAGTAAGTGGCAGAAAGTGGCTATGAAGCTTATTTCGAAAACTGTTTAGGGAGCTAGCTGTGCGAACTACCGAAGGAAGATTATTCCACTGCTTGATTCCGAACACCACAAAAGATTTAGAATAGATCTGAGATCTGTGCTTTGGTATTCGCAGGGTGGCATTGATTTTTTCGAGCGGGTGTTAATATTGTGAGTGAGCTGCATTGATTTCAGCATAGAAGCCAGGTATGTAGGAGATCCTAGAGTTACAACCTTGTAGAACTGCAGTAGAAGAATGAACGTTCTTCTCTCTTTCAGTTTCAGCCATGCCAGTACAGAGTACCTGCTTGATACATGGTCATATTTCTTGTCATTGAAGATGAACCGAACACATCTATTTTGCATTATTTGTAATCTGTTTATTAGAGTAACAGACAGATCATTATAGACTACGTCACAATAATCAAAGATCGGAAATATGACATATTGTATCAAGGTGATTTTAACTTGTTGAGGAAGAAAGTTTTCAAAAGATTGAGTGTATGCATTTTCATATGCACTCTTTTGGATATTAGTTTCACATGTTCTGACCATGATAGAGTTTTGTCAAGAATAATACAGAGACTTTTGACTTTATCTTCTCTTTTTATTTCATTGTTCCTAATGTAAACTTTTGGTACATAAGAATTTTGATTTATTTTTGCTAATATATTTGGAGACCCTATTATTATACCTTGAGATTTGCTTGGATTTAGAGACAAACCATTGTATTCTGACCAGACGTGTATGTTTTCAAGATCAGAATTGATTTTGCTTACTGCATTGCCAAGATCATTAGGTTCAGACGTTATATAAGCCTGTACGTCATCTGCATATATATGATAATTGCATTCAGTGAAATGAGATGCAATATCATTCATGAACATCGAAAATAATAATGGACCAAGAATTGATTCTTGTGGAACTTAGGAAGAGATGTTCTTTCACTCTGAGCAAGAGCTGTTTGATAGAACAGCCTGTTTACGATCTGTCAGGTATGAGTGAAACCATTGGACTGTATGTTTGGCGAAATTGAAGTTGTGTTCTAATTTAGCGAGAAGGATGTTATGATCAACCGACTGAAAAGCTTTACTGAAGTCTAGAAGGGCTAAGATAGTTACTTGTCAATTATCGATGGCTTTTCGGATGTCATCAGTGAATTTGATAAGTGCTGTCATTGTACTGTGACCTTTCCTAAAGCCTGATTGGTTCTCAATGAAGAATTTGTTTTGATCTAGGTGCTTTGTGACTTGTTGGTGTACAATAATTTCCAGTATTTTTGAAAGAGATGATAGGATGCTAATGAGCCGGTATTCGCCAGGTCCTGATGGCATGTTTTTAACAATAACAATACAAATATTTAACAATATAACATGTTAAATAAAATTTATCAGAATGAAACTAATTGTCACGAGGTTTCTTCTAGTATGAAACAACATGAAGAAAAGCATTAAATTAATATTATCGACATTCATGAAAATAAAGCTTATAGTCTCGATTGAGACGAGAGTCTCGAGAGGAAAGTCTCGGTCTCGTCTCGAGTCTCAATGGATAAGTCTCGGTCATGGTCTCATCTCGAGTAAGTCTCGATGCATCGAGTCTCGGTCTCGTCTTAATTCCTGAACCTTAGTCTCGGTCTTGGTATCGAATTCGAGACGAGACTAAGGCTCGTCTCGGTCTCGGCACCATGCCTACCTATAATTTTGACTGAAGGTTTACCTAGGCACTGTACCTACATACGAATTTTAATCAAAATCGAGCTCTGACACTTGGCGAGTGTTCCTTGTTAGACAACTCCTCCTGCTTCCTTTTCCCTATCCCAGTCTGACCCATAGATTCCTTGTGACCATAACAATACTAATTCTAAGTTGTAATGAATAGTGTCTATTACTGAAACTAACCATTTGATTAATGTTCATTCCCGCATCCATCATTGAAAAAATGGGACCCAAAATTTGCTTATAAACTTATGGTCATGAGGAGTATCATTCTCCAGTTGAAATAAAACAACTTCCAGAATTATGATTTCGCTCTCGGAGTAGCCGAGAGTTTACCTCGCTCGCTTTCTGCGCGCGTGCCCATGGGTTCAATTTCCGATGACGACTATTGAACGGAGTGGTTCGGAGCTCATTTTACCAAAAACTGCAAGTGTCGTTCTTACAAGCTCACCAGCTCTCTAATAACAACTCAATCAATCAAGAATTTTGATTTCAACCCAGTAATGAATAGTGGGTGTCCAGAACTGGACAAAATCTGCCTTCGCCTGCCGGTAATGGAAACCCCCTGCTTGGCATAACAGATCCAATTTATAGTTGTTTTGACCATTTATATGCTTGAAACAAAGACATTTCGTAATACATAATACTGTAGAACAATAAAAGTATTCGTTATTGTAATTTCATGAACAAAAAATAATAACAGCTTTTTAAAGGCATACTTTTCTCAAACAATTTGTACTAAAAAGTAAAAAAAAAATGTTCATGTATGACTAAAAACAAAGGAAGGGGCGCGCTCTCATATACAGTCACTTTATAAATTCTTGAATTGGTGTGCCCCATGCTTTTCTTTTTAGTCATACACAAACCATTTTTTTTTTTTTTACTTTTTAGTACAAATTGTTTAAGAAAAAAGAATGTCTTTGAAAAGTTTTGTATTATTTTTTTCGAATTATTTCTGCGTTCTGATGATTTTCCTCAAGCTAATATTTTGTCATCCAAATCCTAAAGTGGTCTGCAACCAGTCAAACCCAAGATCGTTGCAGGCGAGTATTTATTTTAGGATAAAGATATCCATATTTTTTTTAAAAAAATATTTAAAATTCTTTTAAAATATATAAATATATAGAAAAATATGAAAGTAACAATGGGATATTGTATTGTCATCCGGTTTGTGGTGTCGCTGTGCAAAGGGAAATGAGTTAACGGTGCAAAATTTAAGGACACCACAAACCATTGTGAACTAAAGAAAAGAATGTAAAAACGAAAGCTGTTTACTTGCTTAACATAAGAGAAGGTGCGGTAGCATCAGAACATACTATATTAAATTTTCCCACGTAGGTGAAATGATTCCTGCCTTCTACAACATTTCTCTTCAAGTGTCCATTACTGGTGCGTTTACTTTATATATAAAACTCAAAATCGGGCTTTCTGTCTATGTGTGTACACTCGGATTCACAGCAAATGGCTGATGGAGGAATACTTTTTTTATAAAATATAATAAAATCTAGAACACCGAACTGTTCTTTATCATAAGTAGTAAATTTATAATATTTACTTCCGTGTAATCACATTCTACATACAATCTTTTAGTCTTAGAAGTTCTTCCTATCGGTCATTTTCATCGAAAAGTACATTCCCATTATTTGACCTCCAGCATTCAACTGCACAGTTTAAAAAAAATATTGGCGTCCGTCACTCGGGAACAATTTTTGAGGGGTTGTACAGGCCGCATTCATATATCTTCTCCCCGATTTTCTGGTTCCGATTGAAAAAGAAGGGATTTAAATTTCTCCTTTAAATTTCTATGCTAAGTATTGTCAGTATATCAGTGAGTGAGTTATACAGTCGATATTAATATATTATCAAAATGTCAAATTTCAAAATCAGAGGCTCCACGAACGTATGAACGTAATACCTCGAAACTCCGAGGAGCTTTGGCTCCTAGACCAAAATGTGTGGCATGGTAAGATGTTTTGTATAAACGGTGCAGTGTATATAGTGCATATAATCTTGTGCAACTAAGTTAATTATTTTATGTAACTTTTCTCAATTTCATGAAAGGTTAACTTCATTTTTAACATTTGATTGTATTTGTTTCCACTCGTAATTAAGATGAAGCTGATGAGTGCATGCATGCCAGAAGAAGTTTAGTGTTAACAGTTTCACGTTGAGAACTATAGGTTGTTTTTTAGATGATTGCTAGAGGTCATGTTTCCGCGAAGAACCTTAGATAAACTTCGACTGAAACGGCAGATATGAGTATGATTCGTAGCCACTTGGACTGTTCTGATCGGATTTTATCGAGATTACACACTCACAGCCTTCTTTCAGTTTAATAAGACATTTTAATCTCTCGAGATTGGATATTATAGCTCGGTGCTCATACTTGACAGTTTTTTCTTTACTCGATATAAATTTCAGTGATCGTTACGATAAATTGTTGGTATTAATTTACGAAACGGACGGTGAGTTAATTACTAAGTACAAGAAATAAAATAGAAGTTGCTTACCGAAACCAATGGAAACAAGTTTTTCCTGACGGCTGCAGCATCTATTAACTTCCTCATTGTTCGACACAGAAGATGGTTCGAAAGATTCTTCATCTGATGTAGCAACAATGTTCTTATGATGCCTCAAATCATTCATTGGTACACTTTGAACTAGAAGGAAGAATCAACCAATACATAAGTAATTGTATTATTCGTTTTAAACTGCACACTCAGATTCACTCGTGGCAAGCACAACACATGGAACATTTATTTCAAATCTATAGCAAAATAAAAAAAAATAGTTAAAAAATTATTTTCAAAGAAGCACGCTTTTTTTAAGATGGACTAAAAAGTAAAAAATAAATTGAATTAATCTTATGAATCGGAAAATAAAATCGTGGGTGCTCTTAGATATTATGATTTTATAAGGTAAGCAAGAGCTCCCACGCTTTTACTTTCCGATTCATAAGAGTAATTCAATTTATTATTTTATTTTTTTACTTTTTAGTCCATCTTAAAACAGCGTGTTTTAATCCTTTTTTAATTAATTTTTATGTATAATAGATTAAAATTAAACTCCCTGTGAGATAGGCAACCCAAATTTCACAAAATAGTTGTGGTGTTGCGTGCATTTAAGGATAATTTTGAATTATTTTAATTAATTAATTACAGTTAACTGGATTATTTTGTCGTATATCTAATGATTGAATATTGTATTGTCATCGGAATCAAGCACGTTTACAAAATTTCAAAGAAATCGGATGATGGAAATTGAGTTTAAAATCGATTGCAAAATTTGTGCCGAACAGACAGACAAGAAAGCGAGTTAATAAAGCGTGTTAAAATAGGGTTGGTATTGCGAATTTGTGCAACTTATCGGACTTTGAATGGATACCGATCGGCCATTTTTATGAATCTGAGTGTATATTTTTCTAACGTCATAACGTGACAATTATGTTTCGAAAACACATGAACATAACAAATTGGCAATTCACTGAAAATAGAGTATAATGTCCGGAACAGAAAGTTGTATCTAAACTTATAGCAATTGAAGTAGAAATTATTATCGTATTGTTCACGAAATTTGAAATATAAAGTATGTTCGAGAATAATATACTGAAGCATGGCTTGCTAACATGAATTTTGAGTGAAGATTCAAAATTCTTAAAATTTTAAACTGCTTCAATTTTAATATACATATATTTGTATAAAAATGCAACAAATTCCATAAGAATGCAAAATACATTCGTATTAGTATACACTCAAATTATATGGCTACGAGAGTAACAGCTAACAAATCTAAGATCACTTCGGGTAGTAATCGATAGTAACTATTGACATGATTAACTATTATGAGTTCGGGTATTATATCTTTAATAATTATCATTACATTCGTATTTGGTAATCAACAATTACAGGATGACGAATACAACAAATTATAACAGTAATGCGAGAGAAAATCAGGAAATTGATCACAAACTGATGTGGAATAAAAGTATTATTAGTTAGTGGATTTTATAAGTGTCATTACGTAGCACCACAATCCAGATAGATGATATTCAAGTACGGTAGTAGTCGCATGCGTACAGAGTTCAGTTTAACAATTTCTGCGAGGAATTTTCAGAAAAAATATGGATCCCGTTGTGCACTGCTTTACGAAAAAGACACTTGCCACCGTAAATAGGAAACATTTCTTTATAAACAATCTTTGCATTTCAAACGTACACTTCTCGAGCACAGTTGAAATTTTTAAACTAGGTTTCGTATGTGTGAGACTGGATGCTACCTGAATATCATCAAGCTGAATTACGCTGTTACCTCAAGCCACATTTAGAATCTACTCACTACTATTTGCAGCTATTCCACAGACGTCTGTGGCATATTGACTGCTTTTCCCCCTTCTATCTGTCTGATCTTAAGATCAGTAACTACGAAATAACATATCTTTTCTCACATGTAATCCGTAAACAGAATCTTCGTTGATATAATAGACTTCTAGAATAAACTCAGCTATCATTACTCCTAATTTCTTTCTTGTTTTTAAGCAATGACGTAAACAGACATTTGTGCATTTCAATGTTGTATAGCAAGAAAGATCATAATTGTTGGTCGGGCTGCTTTTAAGTTTCAGCAGCTAACACTGGGAAGTCTTGTATCCCGCTCTGTCCGTCTGTCGACAACTTTCAACTGAAAAACTACTGGGCTAAGAAGTAGTTGAGGTGTCGTTGGAAAGGTCGTGGTGACATACATCATTTATGTCATTCCGACCGTCGACAACTTTCAAGTCAGGAATTACTGACTCACAAGGAAACAGTCAGAGAGATCATATCGAAACCTAACTTAAAATTTCGATGGGAGAGAATTTACGTCTTATAGAAAGGTCATATACAAAGAATCAGCTGCCCAATTCAGTTGCAAGGTCTCGAGATAGGAGCTGGAATATTGGTGTGAGGTGCACAAAACGTGTATGTGTTATCATTCAATCAACATAAATCGCGTCTGCTTCACTTTCTTCCTGGTATGAAACATTGGCGAGTTTTAACGTCTGTCCCACACCGCAGCACTTCACCACTACACTCCTAGTAAGCGACGTATTTAGGGGGTCCAGATCCCTCTCCCCGAAATTCAGGATAGGCAAAATTATTAGGATTTTACGTCGACTTCACACCCAGACAGACATCGAACCCTCCTCCTCGAAGGCGATGGATCTCCAGAAACCAACTTCTAGATAGGCCTACGTGATGAAGGTATATCCCGGTTATTCGAAAGGTTAGCATGTTTGCTTTCTTTGCACTTGGTGACGAATTGAAGCCCCGTAGGGTCTATTGGACGGAATGATTCCGAACCCACTTTACCAACAACTTGTAGGTTCCATCCTTACAAGAAATCGTCAATTAGCTCATATCAAAATCTACGCTTAAATGACGCTGCGAGGTCTATATTCTATAGAATGTCTTATCTACAAACTAGCTGCTCTTCTCAACTTCAAGGTTCCGAGATCGAAGTTACAATATTGCGTGGCGAAGCAGCTTTCCAATATCAGATTGGCATCCCTTCAGTGAGTATATTGATTGATTGAATTGTGAGTAACGTCCTAAACGAACTGATGAGCGCTTCGGCGGGACCTAAAATTTAGACAAAATAGTACCCGAACCATTAATTTCAATAGACTCCCATAGAACGTGAATCCATGAAGAACGTGCAGAGAAAGTGAGCGTGATTACCTGTTGGCTAACCGCGGTCTGTCTGTCAGCAAAGAGCAAGTACGTATCTAGAAGTTGGTTTCAGGGGTACGAGGTCTGTCTGGGGATCTGAATTTCTGGGAGCGGTCCGGATCCCCTAAATACGTCCCTCGCGAGGAAATGTGGGAAAAGAGGCTACAACTCGCCAGAGTTTCTTCCAGGAAGAAAGTGAAGCAGAAGTGACATGTTGATTGAATGATAAAACACACTTTTCGTACATTCGCACTAATATTCCAGTCCCTATCTCGGGATCTTGCTGCTGAATTGGGCAGCTAATCTTTTGTATATGATCTTCCTGACGTATGTTCTTCTAGAGATGTCTCTCGAAAGGTCTCGATAAGACGAGTTAAAAACTGCATAAATTCTGTATATCTGTTCGTCCGTCCGTTCGTCGATAATTTTTAATTCAGAAACTGGTAGGGTATTAACGTGATTGACGTGTCATTTAAAAGGTCTCGGCGACACGAGTTCAAAGCCACACAGATCATCCAGATCGGACTGTGGGATCCCAAGACAGAACCGTGGGGCGAGGGGGCAAATTTCCCCATAACTAATTGGGACAATCGACAACTTTCAACTCAGAAACGAACAACTAGGGCTGGGAAGGTGATTGAGATGTAGTTCGAAACGTCTCAGCTAAGCTTTTTCAACGACACATAGATCATCCAAATCGAACGTTCGCTGCTGAAGCCTGGCGGTAGCGTATGTGCACCGTTTCCTGGCTAGACTCCGGTTAACTTGTTTTAAACCAATACACCTTTTGTCATTGTGTTTAGATTCCTGAAGCTATTCTTTTAGTCATATAAAACTGTTGATTTGTTCAACTCGATATTGTTGAATGCAGAACTAAATTAGAGCTACAGACGTTCAGACATCCAAGATCTCTATAATTGCCTGCGAATTTCTTTAAAATTGCTTGTGAATCGAATATGCTTCAGTAAGATTTTTTCATAAAATTGTAACCTGTATTTTGTATGGACCATTCTTAGTAACTTTGATTTCGGTCGGTCACTATTATGAGTGCGATGCTAGTTAAAATTCACATCCATGCCCCAGTTGGGATTCGAACGCGGGACCTTCGAGTCGTTGCCTTAGCCCCCCAATCCACACGGCTACCTGGCCGGCAAAATTACTTCATAAACAGAAAAATATTACTAAAGCAAATATGGCAAATCATATCCACAGACTACAAGTTGAACTTCGGACCGTTTGTTTTCCGATATTTAGATTCTAACTATAAGATAAAAGCCATGTCCTTAATAATTTATAGTTTCTTCTCATGAAGAGATACTAGTCAGCGAAACGGCAAAATTTTCTACTACTGTTCGACTCTTACGAGTCGACACCTCTTATTCTGATTTTAAATCATTTTTTTCTTCATTCCATAAATACTCAGATGTTATTTATAGTAGAGGTCCTTTCTATTTCCAAACTTCATCCATTTTTCCGTAAATCATTTTTTCCGAGGACATCATTCCTTAGTTACAACAAGCTTTTAAAATCAAGAAACAAATTCTATTTGTTAGAAACATCGACGTAATGTTGGTTGCATAAGCTTCAGGCAGATTTCCAGTTAATAAAATTGCTTTCTAGGTAATACAAGTCTGGAATGTTGATAATCATTGATTAACTCTACACAAGAAACAAATTCTGAAATTGTACGTCTACGGTCCGACACATATGCCAGAGAAAAGTAAAATGTAGTTATTTCAAATGCATCCAACTAAAATGAGCAACTATACAAAATTGATGCAGAGTTTGGAAGGGATATCTGAAATTACTGTTATGATTAAATTTTCAGTGTTGGAAGCTGTTGTTCGTACAAAACCTTCATAATGTTGCCAACAATTCTGTACTATAATAAAAAAAGCTATAAGATCCTATCTCGCAAATAAAAAATTATCGGAATCATGTTTACTATGAAACAATTGATGCTTATTTTTGCTTGTAAAATTACTTGACGACTTTTCTTCTATATTCGGAATCTTAACATAGAATTTTTATACAACTGTCCATTTTTATCTTCTTGAGTAATATATATCTTTTATCAACTATATTTTATATATCTTATTAAAATACTCGTTAATAACTAAAACGTATCAGTTGCAAGCAGAAATATTAAGTGAGTCTTTCGAAAGAAGTACCGAACGGCAATAGCGCAGTTGGTAGAGCGTTGGCTTAGCAATTAGATCTTGGGAGCGATCCCAGGCGCCGTCCATCCTTACTGAGATGTACGAAGGTTTCTTCTCAGTCACACCAGACAAATGCAGGGATGGTACCTTCAAAATGTACCCTGGACTACTTCTAGCCAATAGGTTCTTCCCTATCCTATCCCGGCTTGAGCAAAAGTTGCCTAAGGCCATAAATAAATTCAATTCAATTTCGGAAAGAACCCACATAGCACTGTTCCTTGATTTCAAGTTGAAATTCCTTTGCGTTGTTATGTTTGATGTGATATGACAAGTATATTTCAAGCTTAATACAACCTTGATTTTTGCTAGATAAAATATGCTTGAACTTAACAACCCAATTTCAAGCTTGATTATCCCTTGCTTAAACAAGGAACTTGTGCCTTTGACAAAAATCAAGCATCAACCTTGATGATTCAGCCTTTTTGCGTGACACAACAAGCTAGTTTCCACCCTGTTGGCTTGACGTTTCAAAGCCAAAACAAGCTTGATTCAAGTTGATTTTGCTATGTGGGAAGTATCTGCTTGTGCATAGCATCAGAGTAGGGTATATATGAATTTCCCCTGTCAATGCAAGATCATACAGTCTCAGTTATTATTTGTCAATATCAGTGTGAGTTTCATTGCGTTATTAGCATTTGTGTTGTCTCTGTGGGTGATTAAAATGAATAAGAAAATACAAATTATTAAAGGTGAGAACTACTTATTATTAAAATAAGTAAGTACTTATTATTAGTACTAATAAGTAGTTAGTATAAACTAGTAAAGGTGTGAATTTTGCAGTTAACTACAAATGATGTATCCTTGGTACAAAATAATGCAAAATATTTGTAATTAATTACTTACTTATTCTACGGCTTAAGGAACTCGCAAGTTCATCGCCGCAGTAACAGACGCTCTCCATAGCATTATATCCTGAGCAAGATCAAGCCAGTTTTCATCACAAACACCTACTTCTCGAAGATACTCCCAACGTCGCTACAGACTTCCCAAAGGTCTCTTTCCCCCCGGCTTACCAACCACGTGGAATATAATCTTCGTTTCTCCCCATCCGAGCTACATGGCTTGCCTACTGTAGACGTCGCGATTTAATTATTCTTACCACGTCGGGTGACTCGTAAAGTCCGTGAAGTTCTTCATTATGCAATCTCCTCCATTCTCCAGTCATCTCGTCCCGTTTCGACCTGTATATCTTTCTTAGACCTAATTGTCAAACACTCGAAATTTATGTTCATCTTCTAGGATCGTACTCAAACTTTTGCAACCATAAAGTATTACCGGCAGAATAACCATTCTGTATATTTTCCGTTTCAACTTTCTTGATATTAATCGCAAGGTTAGGAGTTTCTGGACTCAGTAGAAACATGCGTTGCCCGATTCTAAGCTGCTTTTTATTTATTTCCGTCTAGTGACAAAACATATCAGAATACGTCAGGAATGAGACATATACATCACAAATAATGTTTAAACATTGTTTTCTTTCGAGGGCCTTCTCTCTCACTTCACTGTTTAGCCTAGAGAATAAGGCATTGGTTCGCTGGCCGTAAGGTACCAAGTTCAAATCCCACTGAAATTATCTTATTACTTTACATGCTTTTTATACGCTTTATATTAACTTGCTCTGTAAATTTATCTGGTACAAATCTTGTAATTAATTTTTAACTCACTTCCCATCGTCCGATTTTTTTTAAAATTTTGTAAACTTGCTTGCTTTCGATGACAATACAATATTCAATCATTAGATATACGACAAAATAATCCAGTTAACTGTAATTAATTAATTAATTAAATCATTGGAAAATATCCTTAAATGCACGCAACACCGCATGTTATGTGAAGTTTGGGTTGCCTATCTCCCAGGCAGTTTAATATTCATCTAATATACAGAAAAAAATAATTAAAAAAAGAATTTTTAAAAAAATACCCTTTATTAAGATTCACCAAAAATTAAAAAAATAATACATTGAATTAATCTTATGAATCGGAAAATAAAAGCGTGGGTGCTCTTGCTTACCTTATACAATCATAATATCTAAGAACACCCAAGCTTTTATTTTCCGATTTATAAGATTAATTCAGTTTTTTTATATTTGTACTTTTTAGTGCATCTTAATACAGTGTATTATTAAAAAATCCTTTTTTAATTATTCTTTTATTAACTTACTCAGTAATCATGTTTCATCTCTGGTACGCATCTTGTAATTGATTTTTAACAAACTTTTCATCATCCGATTTCTTTAAAATTTTGTAAACGTGCTTGCTTCCGATGAGTATACAATATTCAATCACTAGATATACTACAGAATAATCCAGTTAACTGTAATTAATTAAAAATAATTATTTAATATGGACTTCTTTATCCTAAAATAAATGCTATCCTGCAACGATGTTAGGTTTTGACTGGTTGCAGAACACTTTAGTATTTGGATGTGCGAAGCTCTTAATAATATAGAAAATAATTAATTAAAAAAGGATTTTTAAAAACATGCTTTTTTTAAGCAAAGAGAAATGGACTAAAAGTAAAAAATAATAAATTTATGAATCGGAAAATAAAAGCGTGGGTGCTCTTGCTTACCTATCGTAATATCTAAGAGCAACCACGCTTTTATTTCCGATTCATAAATTTATTACTTTTTACTTTTTTTAGTCCATTTTTCTTTGATTTAAAAAGCGTGTTTTTTTTAAATCCCTTCTTAATTAATTCTTATTACTCTTTTTCATTCATAAAAGTATCACCTTTTCTTTGTTCCTACTTGTGAACAAATATTCCCTTTTGCTTCTTTTTATGTGCCTACATTCCTTTCTTAGAATCTATCATAGATCATCTTTTCTCGAGCAGAAATGTTTCATGTTTTCTCCGATGTAAATCCACTCTAAAAGAGTGGTCCCTCTTTCCTCTCTCCAAAGATAAAATATTCTGTTCAAATCAAGCGGAATTCTGCTCTTTGAATTTAGTGTGTACTCTTTAAGTTTTGATAATGAGTGTATCTGTAATTTAAAACGGAAAACCATAAAGTCAAATGTCTCACTAACTCGTGGAAACAAATACTCAGAATTTGGAGGATTCACCAAGCTAGAGACTCCTATATGTCCAAAATCTATAGCTTCTCTGTTTTATTCGAGTTTGAGTTTTAGGGTTTATATTAGACTGTGGTGTTTCTTGTAAATATTTGATATTAATTTATTTACTATTTCCAAGTGTGAACCAGTGGTTGTACACAGCTTCCACACCTCATATTTCTGTACATACAACTTTCAGAACGTCACATTCTCTTTACGTAGATATACATTCCAACGTTTCTCAATAACAAAATATACACACTGATACAATTTAGATAACACAATACTCATCATAAAAGGAATTGGCATAAAAGCTAGATATGTATCGAATCGAATGATATGCTAGAATCGAACCACGGACCTCCAGTACTGCTATCCGATACTCTAATCGCTATACTAAGCAGACAACATTTTCCGAGCACAATTTATACGTAGTTGAGCGAATTGAAAAGTATTTCGTGGAGTCACTTCCGCGCACAATTGCTAAACCGAACCTCTCCTAAATCAAACTTTAATCGTGTAGGTACGTCTTCTACACCCAGCAGAATCAAACATTATTATGCGCGCGGAGCGCTTTTCCGTTGGTGATTTGGGGTCACGCGTTTCTTATATATTATTCAAATTTCCCAGACATTCCTCTTTTTTTTTTCGTGTTCTTACACAAGAAATTATGTTCTTCGCTGTTCTTTGGATTTGTTTCCATCGAACTAATCTAATCACGCAATTCATGTAGCATAATTTATTTCTGTCCATAAACCGAGATATACTGAACCCTTCTCCACCCTTCTTACATCTGCTCCATGAAATTTCAGGAATGCCTTCGCATTGTACTCTGCGTTAATCTCTTGACTTTATGTAGTATGTATCCTTCATTTGCTCTTTCTGTGTCATATTTCCCATTATCTATCCTCCTTCCCTTTCATACTCAAACCATTCCTATTGTATTTAATTACCTTCTCACTTTCATTATCCAGTGCCCTTTATTTGCCTTTTACATTTGCTGATACATACACTATTTTTTAACGTACAACCGTTACGTTTACATACATTTCCCCATATTATGTATGGCCAGTCATTTCTACATAACTTTTTCCTAATTTTCACTCTTAAAAAACTTCTTAAAATCCCGCAAGTACCTACATGGTGTGGTTATTGAGTTGAAGAGCTTAGTAAACGACTAATTTAACAAGATAAATAGCCGTAAAACGACTATTTTGATTTCGAAGGGGAAGGTATTATTGTGATAAATTTGCCGAACTGCCCCATTCTCTCCGGTCTAGTGGATAAATGTTCTGTTTTCTTACGAGAAAACTTAGGAGGAATGGCATATCATGTGAAACATATTTGATTTTCTGTAGAAAATAATCTTTCCGGAATTTCAATGAATAGTTTGTAAGAAATCGCGTTACGAGTTGTTACATACGCTCTTAAATTAACCAGAGTGATGCTTCTGAGAGTGATCTTACCTTAAAGCATTACATAGTCTTACTGAGTACTATAGTATTGCATTTTTAAGAGGTAAATTTTTACCTATTTTGCGAATTTTAAGTTCATTGTATGTGCCAAGTACAAACGCGATTTCTTGCAAAGTATTCACCGAAATTCCAAAACACCATTTTAGTAAAGAAATTGAAAGACCTTTCGATCGTTGTGCCACTTGGCTCACGTTCCGTTTTGAGAGAAGTGAATCTCTTGCCACTAGGCCGCAGAGAATGAGTAGAGCGCTTAAACTTACTGTGATTAAGCGTCCCTTTGGTAACATGTTAATATAAATTAACATGTTTCATCTTGTGAATAGCCAAAGTTACCTAAAGGCTATAAATATTTACAATTAACATGTTTTCTTTTCTTTTTTTCTTTTTCCAAGAAACTAATTTTTTGTCAAATCTGTGGAGTGGAAAGCTTGCGTTCTCCCACGCTACAACCAATAATCTGGAAATGGTAAATTTTAAATATCTTTCGAATGCCTAAAGTATAGATTTTGAAACTTGAATAGTTTATTAACCTAGTAAACTCCTAGTCTGTTCAAAATTTCGAGCGTCTGTGCTTTATTTGAGACTAAATATTAGCGATGTAAATTACAGAGCTAGGTTCACAGCCTTCAATTTTTTCTCTACTTTTGGTATTAAATTACAAAACGTGCAATTATAAGATTGTTCTCTTCATTTGCGCGTTAGCTTCTACTTATCAGCCAAATTTTAAGTTTATATGTTTATTACAAATACCCTATAGTGAGTGAATCAATCAATATATATTCAAAACTGCCAATTTCAAAGTCAAACGTGAAAATCTAAAGACTTAAAACGTGTGGCATTTACTAAGCTACTTGGGTCATAGGCTGTTCAATGAGTTACAGAAAATGTAAAGACTAAGTTTTTTCCTGTAAGTAGGAAGTGTGTCTGTAGTGCACCTTCATTAATAGGATTTTAAATCATCTGAGGTAAATCTGGTCTTTTAAAATAGAAATGCGATTGCTTCAAAATGGATAATGTGATACAATTTTAATCAGTACTAGTTCATAGTTATGAGTCGCCGTGGCTCAGACGGTAGCGCGTCTGACTACGTATTGGGCGGCCCGGGTTCAAATCCCGGCCTGGACACTGGAGACTTTTCTCACAGTGTTCCCATGCCTGACGCTCTGAGGTGCACTCAGCCTCCTATCAAATTGAGTACCAGAGTGTCCTTGGTATTCCTGGGCGCCTTGGGAAGGTAAAGCGTGGGACTGAAAACCCCACCTCACTTCGTACCGTAGGTCAAGAAAATGTGGAGCGCTACCTCCACATCCCCCATGCACCGTTCACGGCGCGTGCGTATCGCACAAGGGATATCTTTAGCTTTTTTTTTTTTTTACTAGTTCATAGTTTCTGTAATAAAACACACATTTAGTTACCTTTTTTAAAAAAAAGAAAACGTTATAAAGTAAAAGAAAAACAGGGTTAGAAGGTAACTTCTTAGATGAATACTTTTACCAGTATAAGAAGTCTAAAATAAAATTTACAGCACTCAACCTGACAGATATTGTGATAGGTTAAAGCATCACTTGATAATGTTCAGATATATTCAAAGGATGTTTCTGTAATTTATGAGCTATCACCTACTATTTTACAACTTCTTATCTTAATCATGAAACACTAAATTAAAAGCGAACATCATTTCCAAATATTAAAAACATAAATTTTCTTAAACACTTACAACATTACTGCTAGGGTTTGGTACCGTATGAAGTAACGAAACACAGCAGTCATGTGAGTAACGTGATATGCATTAGCCAAATAGCGTTAGTTATTCATTGGTTGTCAGTCGGTCTATGGGTAACAGTCCTGCGTGTTGGCATAATATAGTGTGCAGTGTCGCAACGTTTAGTTATGATCTAAGGCTCCAAACAGATATTGGCGACACAGGAACAACCGCAATGGACAAAAATGGAAATTAAAGCGATCAGAAAGCACGAGATGTTGCAAAGGATTATAATGATGCATGCAGGAATTCACTAATAATTTCTAGCAGTGGCAAGATGGATTAAAGCTTTTCATGTTGAGGAAAACGTATTTGGGGGCTGAGTCTACTTTTGTAACCAGCATGTGTTTTTGCGTAAGTCATGGCATCTTTATTGGAAGATGATCGATGTTACACAATTGCTTATGTGATTACGATCTAATCTCCCAAAATGAAAGAAGGCCCTTGAAAGTTTCCCCCACATGAGATAAAGTAATTCCCTCAGCGGGAATGTACACTAAAAGACACCATAATAATAATAATAATAATACCAATACACACTACACAGTGGTCTAGACATCTTGAAATCCTGGCCAAACCTCAAAATTTAAGTTGTGAAAATAACATCGAGGTCATGCCTATTTGACTGTACTCAAAACTACCTGCAGTAAAAAGATGATCTCAACTACGGTATGTTAGGTGCTCGCAAAGTCGCAATTTGGTTGAGAATTTGTTGGCCAATTTCATAGTCGTTAGTCGTAATGAGTACAAAGTTACTGCATGTCTTGAAACTGCGTAATGATTTACTTTGGGAGAAAGTATTTTTTTTTATTTGTTTCTTACATCATCAACTACACATAAATGCGTCTAACATTGGTCAAAACTTTGCTGTAGATTTTAAATGTTACGTAATCTAAGGAGGTAAAATCTTCCGAAATGAATATGCGTTATAGTGACGGGCCGAAGTCAGAGTTACTAAAATGGCCCATACAAAATAAAGTTTACAAAAGGTTTTTTTTTTTTTTAATATGCGTTACATGTTCTCATAGAGTCATGAAGCGAGTTCCAAGTTATTCCGTCAAGTAGGCTCCTTCTTCATAGATAAGTTCAATAGTCCAATGTTTAGAAATTACAAGCCATTCTTGATCACATTTGCTCCTTTTTAATGCGTCTGTATGTGTGAGTTTTCATATTTTTTAAAGATATAGGAAAAATGACAAGCAATAATGAAATTTTGGAGAGCGGTCCCAATAATACTTTGAATGTGTATCAAATTAACTACTTGACATTGATATTGTTTCTTTTAGCTGAGAAATCAGAATACCCTTAATGTCATAGGCGTATGACGTCATCAGTTACAGCCGTTCTAAATTAACAGGTAAATTGAACAGTGTCAAAATCTTGCACAGTTCATTTTATACATATTTACAAGTATTATTGCGGACGCTCTCCGAAATTTCATTATTGCTTGTCATTTGTCCAGTATCTTTAAAAATATGAAAACTCATCGCATACAGACGCAGCGTAGATACGGAGGCCTCTTAAAGCATGCATTTGTAGAGGATCGATTGTTCACTTTTCATGTTCTTGTATCATTTCTAGGTAAGGAATTGTTAATAATTGTAAATAATTTGTTTTAGATCTATAAAATTCAAATGCAGCAGAAAACTTCTCTATTAAGTTCTGCAAGAAGTGAGAGGAAACAAAGAGAATGAAAAGCAGCATCTATAACACCAGGAACAAGGCCATCATATCAAGCATCTGCGGGAAATTCAAACAAGTTGCTGAATTTATTATCAGCGTTTCGTCAAACTGCCCAGGTGTAACAGAAGCAATGAACGCCTTCTGAAAGACAATAATGAGTGGTTGAATATCGGAATTGTGTTGATGTGCATCTTATAGATACAGTTCCTGCGCTGCATGCTACTATGGAAGAGACGGCTTTGGGATTAATTCAAGTATTTCATTTCTAGTGTTACCACAGTATATTTTTCTTCTGATATGTCGTTAAATACCTACAAGTCAAGAGACGTTTTTAAGCCACCTTAATCCGGTCGAGCAGTTCACAACTTACTAGAGACTAAAACTGCACCAAATGTGTTCACAGTGGATCCGGTACTTTTATATGTATTTTTCTTTCTTTTAACTTTTAATTAACATTTATGGCCAGTATAATGTACTATCTCTTTACTTTATCTTATACCACTACTTCGTTGCGAATAAACATCGTCCTTCAACAAAACTAAGGGAAACAAGAGTTTTGGCCAGGCCTTCAGGGTCTCTGGACTGCTGTGCAATGGGATCCGATATCTTTCTTAAGTGTTGCGAAATATTGTGGGCAAGCAGGATAATACATTGACAAAATTTAATTGTCCTGGGTGTGTCAGTGAGGTAAAAAGAAATAGATTGACTTTAAAAAGTGCGGAGAAAACTACTATTTTGACTCTAAAACTAACTAGATCTTTTCATTTGCTTAGTTTTCTCTCCATTGCGTCTATGTATTTTAATATGGTATCTCTCTGTCTGTCTGTACCCCCCCCCCCTTCCCGAGATTGGATTGAATTGTTATTAACGTCCTAAACAAGCTACTAAGGACTGGACGTATGGTTTACCGTGGGCTTCCGAACCACTTGTGTCCCCACCGGAAATCGACCTGGGATCCCTCGATTACAAGGCAGCGAACTTTACCACTCAGCCACCGGGGACATCCCTTTCCCGAGATCTCAGTAACTGCAAGTCAGGCAGAGATGAGAAATACATCATAGGGTTGTGGTCGGGAAGAGTGGGGAAAACTACGACTTTGACTCTAAACCTGCACTGTATAAAACTATTTCTTAAAATTGAGAAAAAATTCTTAACTGTTCACCGAGAAACAATTTTCTTTAAAATGAGATATTGGCATTCTCATTTAATGGAATGCATCACTCATCTAATTTCCAAATTGCTATGCTCTCATTTTAAATTAAATGAGAATGCTAATATAATATCTCATTTATAAGAAAATTGTTTCTCGGTACACAGATAAGAACTTTTTTTCTCTATTTTAAGAAATATTTTTTACTGAGTGGTAGGTTCTTTTCAATATATTAGTATTCTTCATTTCTCCCCCCTCCATTAGATATAAGTAACTACAAGTCTGACAGAGATGAACCATACACCATTCGATTCATCAGGATCTAATAGGGCGGGGAAAATTATTACTTTGACTAATTTTTAAAATCGATTAGTATTCTCCATTTGTCCCCACATCTTAGATCTCAGTAACTACAAGTCAGACAGAGATTAGCCATAAACCGCTGGATTCATCATCTATGACTTTGACTCTATTTTGTAGATAGTTCTTAAAGGAACATTTTATTTTGTACGCGGGCACTTTGGTTTTGTCTATAATAAAACCATTACTTAGCTTGCCTAGCTTACATTTATGGGCCAGACAGGCAGTCATTCCGGGGACATCAAAAGGGAAGTTAACGCCCAGGGCCTTTGTCAAGGTATCATACCAGCATACCCCTGATGAAACTGAGGGAATCTTCAGAATGACCGGTAACATTACTCGAACATGTATGTCTCCCTAGTACTGATCCGAAGTGCGCGACCATAATCACTCAACCTGGGTTGGGAATTGGGGATCCACAGTATACTGCGAAGAAGGTGTGTAATGATTCCCTAATTCATTGTGGAATCAATGATAAATGAAATGTCCATCAGATGAAGTGAACCTACCAAAGAATTTCCAATGTCATGTTTCATTAAAAAGGAAGTGATATTTTCGCGATGGCACTAACGACATTGAATAGCGTAATATCCCTACTTGTAGACGATTTGGCTCCTGTACAAATCCCTCTTCTTATGACACACTTATTATTCAAGTTACTTCAACAAATATAGGCTTAAGAACTGGGTAATTCGGTGGCCACAGCAGAGCTTTCTACGTTACTGTCGTGTTCATCAAACTATGCGCATACAATTCCAGCAGGATCGAACGTCAAACCAGAATCTCTCCTTACTTTACATACAAGGAGAGACAAGAACTTCTGTAGTCTTCCTCCAAAATCTAGATTACACATGACTGTGAAACAGTGTATAACTTAATTTACTAATCACACCACTTTTATTCGTCGTCTTCAGTCCATGGTTACTGCTAACTTCCCACCATCGGGGGTATTCACTGTGTTTGAGGTCCTCAAGGGGGGTTAGGAATCAAAGACTGGTGTAATCTGTCTAATAAAGCTATGTTAATTGTCCTGTTTCTCTCTCTCTCTCTCTCTCTCTCTCATTCTCCTTTCGAATAGGAGGAATCAACGTGTTTCTGAAGGGAAAATTAGTAGATATTTCGATTTTAACATTCGTTATAATAATTCGTCGATATTACAATGTTTATATATTTACTGTGTACTTCCGAAATTTTGCTAATAGTGATAAATAATTTTTAGAGCAATTTTGAACATTATTCAATTCGATTCACGTCAGGTGATATTTTGGCATCAAAAACTAGCTATAATTTGGGAAAACTGTAGCTACAGAAACTCTCAAGTTGTATTAAGAAAGTATCAAAATGTTTCCGAACTGGGTTTATGAAAAGTGGCAATAATGATATTCTTGGTTCCTGTTACCCCTTTCACAGTAATCCCTATGGGACTTAATGTAGGATGTGTCCCTGCAATTCTTTCACTGTCGGAAGTTCTGAAAGTCCTTTCTTCGTGCTATCCAGCACTATCTTCTTATCTTACTGAATCCAATGCTCGAAGTGGGGGGGGGGCACGCAGGGGACACGCAGTGCCCTTACCTTTTTCATTTTGTATTTGGCGTACCCCCTACCTTTTTATTAATGGGAGCTCATTGCCTTTACTTTCAATAGGCAATCGCCGCCACTATGTGCAAGCGTACCCTTACCTTTTCTAGCTCACTTTTGCAAGCGTGAACTTACTTACTTTTTTTTAACCCACTTCGAACACTGAGTGAATCTCTTCAACTGTGCCAAATTTACGCCCTATAAGCAAAGTCTTCATTCTAGGAAAGATGAAAGTCATAGATGGCAAAAGAGAAGAAGAAGAAGAAAGAGAGAGAATATTCTTTCCAATCAAAAACTGTTTCATCCTCTTTGCTCAGCCGTCAAGATGCCTGATAAAAAATCGACAGCAATTCGCCTAATCTTCCATTCGTCAGTGAAAATAGTCTCAGTTGTGTCATTTATTTATTTATTTATATTTGGCAATGTTCGAAATCCTTCACCGGCGATATTAGTGAATTATTTAAACGAAAACATTCATCAACGAAACTCAAAATCATTTACAAATTAAATAGCTTATATGTGAAAGTAAAAAATCGAAGAAGCTGCTATTAATATGTTGTTCAAATTTGAACTTTAAACAGCTAAAATATTTGAATAAAGGTTTTATATTGTTCAAAATTACTTACCTTAAGAATTCTTACAAAATTTGTATCAGCTCAATGATTGAAGTCTGCCGAAAGGAATCAACTTTAAAGCTAGGTAGCTAAAAATTAGTGTGAGTTAAAAGTGTGTCATGTTAATACGTGCATGAGTTGAGTTCAGAAATTAAAAGATGAAGAAGAACTATCTTCATAACTTGAACATCCTTTACAACTCTTAACTTTTGTATGTATATTATCAAGTGGAATGAAGACGGCCTAATTTTATACAAAAATAGTATGAGGTTAGTTTAGTAGAGAAAGAACAAATTTAAGAGGCATGGAAAGAATAAGATGTTGTTGCTTACATCGTCAACTTCTAACTACGATGTGGGCCACGGTGGCTCAGTTGGTAGAGCGCTCACCTCTGGTGCTAGGGGTCGTCGGATCGATCCCTGCTCATGCCATGTGGGCTTTGTGGTGGACAAACACCGTGTGCGTGGGTTTTCTCGGGGATCTCCCGTTTCCTCCCACTTTCTCCATTCCATCAATTCATCCCATTATCATCCATACGGCCTGAGCCATAGTTGCCAAAAGGCCTTAAAATAAATTCAATTCAATTCTAACTACGAGGCCGACATTGTAACCTAATATCTAATGTTATACATAACATTTGTCTAGTTTTATGGCTTTTTGCAAACGGAGAAGACACTAATAGAACTTGAAAAGCTTATGTTTGTCTCGCTAATCTGTAAGTGTACATCGATAGCTGAGCGAATTGAACTATTTTGATGGTTTTTCATACAATATTCATTGACTCAAATTTGATTGGGGTAAATTGTAATTTGGTTCTTGTGCTAATAAACCATTAAGCATATAACAAAATTTCAGATGTGAAGTTTTCATAGTAGGAAAGTCTGTTGTTATTTGAAATAAAGTTTACATCCAGAGAAAATGTAAGTTCGATAATTTCTTTGTGAGAAATGAAGTGTCTCTTTCTAATAAACACTGTTATGGAATTTGCTGTATTACTTCACTAATACTCTTATACACAATAAATCATTAGAAATTCCTGGGTATTCTGAAGATGGAAATATATAACTTGTTAATTATGTAATAATTTCATTAAGAGATCCTAAATCATTAAAGAAATCATTTAGAAGCAAAATTGTTCTTGTCGTATGTATTAAGACGAGACAGAAAACTAGCAGTTTTACGAATAAATATTCTCTCCTCTCTATGTAACTATCATTCTAGTAGCTACATACACTGTAAGAAATGTGCACTTTTTGTACATTTTAAGGGAACTAGTTTTGATCTCTTCTACATACTCTTTCACCTCGATAACTATTTGAAGACATTTTATACACATTTCCACACAAATTAAGGCATTTCAAAAGCGGCTTTGGGACCCAAGGAAAGAAGAAAAATTTGAAGGGGCTGGGATCTTACAAGCCAAGTTAAGAAGAAAACAGTACATCTGTCACGCTTCTCGCTGTATATTGAAGAAATCCGATGCAAAAATGAATGAGCCGGAATTTATCAGCACAAGTGTAAAAGTGGATAGATCATTTTAGAAACTCCCAACTCCCATATCTTTGGTAAGGCATAATAGAAGAACTGTATCCTAATATTCTACAAAGCATTAGTTTACCAAAACAAATGATGCTGTGCGATATGATTGTGTGAAACCATGTGGCTTATAGAATATAAGTCTGTGGATATGTGTGCTAAAAATACTTAGTCTGTGGAAATGTAGGGTTTCTGAAACAATCAATTCAAGAATACAGTAGTGATAAAATTTGATTCATTTGAAGTGTACAAGAAGTGGACTACTTTACAGTGTTTCTATCACTCTATATATTTCTCCATTTTTTCTTTCAGTATGAACTCAGCCGGGTGACCATAGCTCAGTTGGTCAAACAATCGGTCTTGACCTTCGTTGCTAATTGAAGACCTGAATTGAAAAACACTCCAAGTCCACCGGAGTATTTTTTTTTTCAGGGGGAACAAAAACAGTCCAAGGACTTGGGAGGTTATTCTATTCAGCTGAAATTATTTTGTATTAAAAAAAAAAGTTTTGAGTTAGAGTTAGGATGTAATATTACGCAAGTGGGTAGCCCTTGGAATATAAATGCCGACGAACAGAAAAAATGAAAATACGAGAAAAGTGGACTTGGGATGTTTTGCAATTCAGGTTAATCAATTTTTTATTTGCACTATTCTTGGAATCACTGATTTCATTGATCACAAGTGGACTTGGGATGTTTTGTAATTCAGGTTATTCAATTTTGGATTTGCACTGTTCTTGGAATCACTGATTTTATTGATCACAATATTCTGCAGCACATTATTGCGAGGTTCCAAATTAAAAAGCATGCCTGATCTGAAATTGAGTTATAATTAGCTACGAGAATATTTTCGATAATGCTCTATCTTCAGTGCTACCGAAAACGTAACTTGAGTACATGACAATCAGCTTTGCAATGTTGAAAAAAAAAACAGTTATTTGTTTAGAACAAGAAATTAATGCTTCTTTACGTTTTCTCAACATGCTTTAACTATGTTCTGTCCATTTTTATTTCAGATTAGCGTCAAAGAATAAAAACTCCGGAGAAGAACATTTTTAAGAACAACTTAGAATATTAACGGTATGTACTTTAATAATTTAGTACTTTTTTAAAAGAAACAAATAAAGAGGTCCTATAGGTTAAGATTCAAGCATTGAAATCTATTTCTTCAAGTCACAAACGACCTTACAGCGAAGTGTGGTGCAGAATTTAAATTACTGTTTTAGTGTAAAAGTACTTTGCAAAATATTATATCTAACATTCTTAAACTTTAATTATTGTAGAATATTTCATTATATATAATATTAAAGATTATCCAAAGACATAATGTTGCTTCATAATGAAGAACTATTCGAAAAATCATATACGATGGATCCAATAGATGTCGAAAATTCTGAAAAACATCGGTCAGAACGCTGGGAATCTACGAAAGACCTTCCTTTCTGCTATAGCTCAGTTTATAGAGCATTGGCTTCAGATTCAAAAGGTCCTGCGACGATTCCTGAACCGACCGTTTTGACTGATGTTTTACTCGCCTTTTTCTCAGTCACACAAGGATAATGTCGGGACAGTACCTTCAAACTAGACCATGGTCGAATTCCCATATCGCGCCAAAACTATCCCGGCCTAAACCAAAATTACCTAAATTCCACATATAGAAATATCAATTCAATTCGTTTAAAACAATGTTTTAATAAATTTTCCAAATATCAAAAGCAAAGATACGCGTTTTCCAGAAACTTACCTAAACAGGTGTTTACCAAATAGATGACTAGAAGACAGCTAAGGATGATCCACCATCCTCTCGTTGATCTCATGGCTATAGATGAGTATCTAGAAGCACGCTTTGGAGAACAAACTGATCCAGGGGAAGTTGTGTTGGCGACTGAAAACACAAGGGAACCGTCCCCCTCTTAATTATCTAACTACTCCCTGAGGCCCTGCTCCTGGCTCATCTACCTTCCAGGGGCTACTGGTCTTCCCTTTGAGGGCAGTGGAGGGAGAACAAAATAGCCCGAAGAAAGAGGCTGGCTAAGTGCGGACGGCAGCAAATCAGAGGCTTGAATGGCTCCATTGACGCGTCTTGTCACGGCCGCTCATTGGAACCATTACGGATGATGTCAGCACATTGTTTAAGGTGATTTTCGACCTTAATCATAATAACACATCTGTAGCGTGTGCTCTCGCACGAAGTTATACTATTTAGACACGCAGCGTCTGTGTAGTGACAAGTTTATTACACGCATTACTCCACTGTGAAGGAGCACGAGAAGTACAAGTCAATAGGCTATTCTTTGACATCCTACGCCGCCCAGAAGAGCCGACTCGACCGATCATTACCATCAATTTTGTTATTTATGATTTATTCCCACAGCATTACTCGCTTTACAGAGACCACATAGAAAGAACTTGGCGGCTAAAGATGAACTACTAAAGAGTCCCTACTCATTGTAGATTTAATTAAACTTCTAGACTGTGTTTAATGAGTTAGTCATAGATGCATACCATTTTACAGCTGAATAAGTTATTTCAGAAAGCGGATTTCTCCACACAACAGCATTTTGAGATATTAAACAAAATTTGTTTATATGATTCCAAATGAAACGAAAGCGATACAGATTTTTCCCAGTTTTTAGATGATGGTGCCTGTCAGTAGGCGTTTTAAACGAAATTCGTTTCCCGAATATAGGCCTCTAA
>JAGDQP010025172.1:958-27164 GCA_022664845.1 Lepisma saccharinum | reverse complement strand
TTTTATGAATGACCTTCGCTTTAAGAACGGATATTATTTCAGACTCATTGACGAGAACTGACTGAATGTCATCCCTGTGTTGTTATCGCACACCTGTTCCATAATTATGGGAAGATACATTCATAACAAAACTTGTTTTAATTATTTCATTATATTTGTGGAGGATTAGATATGTGCCATTGAAGTAACCAGATATTGTCCTTGCTACTGTAGTGTATATGGAAATGTTTTTGTATTAGTATTTCCATAAAGTAAGGGGAAATTTTGGTTCGAATTTAGTCTTTCGCAATATACACAAAACACCCACGTCCCTCTTAAATCGATTCACACACATACAAAAGCTATATAGGAAAATTCTGTATTAATCTGTACTACACTATATTGTAGAAAATTACACTTCTTGTGTAATTTTGTGCACATTTTCATTGGAACTCTTGTAGTTTTATGCAGAAGTGTAAAAACATATTTGTAAGGGGTGCATTTAGGTTTTTCATGATTTTGTATACACTTCCTGTACATATTTTATTCACAGTATGTTCATATGTTTTCGATAGCGAGATAGCTAAAATATGTTCACATGTTTGAGATAGCTAAAATATGTTCATATAATTTAGATAGCGAGGATAGCAATGGCGAAAAAAGGCGTTCTCTAAGAAGAATCTCTTCTAAATATCCATACGTGGAGCGTTGATGAAGAAATTAATGAATTGTTTTGTATGGAGTACTGTGCTATATGGATCAAAAACTGTATGAAGGAGTGATGAAAGGAAATTGGAAACGTTTGAAATGGGGACATGGAGAAGATTTGAAAGAAAAAGCAACTGAACACAGATGCATAATGATCCAGTTGCTGGAGACTAGACGAGAGACGTGAACAATACTGGAGACTATATAAAGTAGAGAAAAATAAGCTAGTTAGGATATGGAATGTAACTCCTTGACAGTACTATAGAAGATAAATCGTTTGTTGAGGCAAAAGAGGAAGGCACAAGATCCGGATGAATGAAGAAGGCTTAATCTGCCTTGAAGAGCCTGTCGCTTTCAACAGAACACTAGTGATGATGACGGCATTTTATGTCTCAAGAATCATTTTGATAATTTTCTATGTACATTTTCGCTTCAGAGCATTATTTGAACACTGTTTAGTTCAGACAGCGCCAAAATTTTGTACCCAGTCGTAAAACGTTTCTTCCGAACAACTTTGGAATGGATAAACCGATTTGAGTACAATTTTCTGTATCTGACAGAAAATCATATATTCTTTAGCTGCAGGAAACTGTACTCGGAGCAGTTTTTCATCCCAAAGTTATTCGAAAAAGAAACTTTACGACTGCGTACAAAATTTTGCCATTGAATGTACTTCTTTTACTTAAATTATAAAAGTATAAAGTACATCCACAAGTTGGTAAACCAGAATGAGTGCAAAAATATTGAAAAGGTTGGAATAGAACTCAACTAATTTCGCTTATAACCAGATGCTTTAACAAGCTATACAACACAGTAAATCTGATATATTTCTCACTGTATTAAAGAAATGTTTGATACAGAACTGCGTACGTAACCTTCAACTTATTTGGACATATTTGTTGTTTTTTACAGTCCAGTCGCTAAGTAACTACTACCATTGAGGTATTTACTCAATGCTACTACTGAAGGATTCCATTTCATTTTTTTAAAGTTTATTTCCGTTGTGCTGGCGTCTGGCGTTCAGAACTACTACCTTCGAATGTTGACATCACTTCCTTTTACCGAATGGTGCCGAATTTTAAAGAAATTTGAATCGCCGATTACGCCTATTGATAACAAAATATGTACAAGAAAAGTTTAAAATGTTATTCTGAAAAATACTAAATGTGAAATTAGTCCAGCAGTCTAGAAAAATATGTCCAAATCTTCAACCATTTAGTGAATGACTCAAACATTTAATCGTTGATAGAACGTTGAAAAGACGGACGGTCAACGATCTTATCAATGTGAAATCAACATGTGTTCAACCCTTACTTTCAGAAATACATTATGAACTTCCCACACTTCTTATAGGCGTTGCATCTACTTCTTATAGGCATTATCTACACTTTTGTAGGCATTATCTCCACTTTTGTACTTGTAGACATTACATCCACTTCTTGAGCATAAAACTAGAATAGTTTTAAAATAAATTTATGCAAAAGTGTAGAAAAGAGTTTTATTTTTTACGGTGTTTAATTAGAATTGTATTATTCTCATTTGCATCTTGCTACAAAATAGCCAAAAGTAATGTAGGTAGATATATCTTTCATTGTGACTTTGGTTTGACGTTACAGAAACATTGAATTTTTAAAGGAAATCGCGTCTATGCTTTTGGACGGCAGTCCTTACAGTATCTCTTCCAATTTTGCATGA
This sequence comes from Lepisma saccharinum, assembly GCA_022664845.1. NCBI lineage: Eukaryota > Metazoa > Arthropoda > Insecta > Zygentoma > Lepismatidae > Lepisma > Lepisma saccharinum. The sequence continues at coordinate 24,782 of JAGDQP010025172.1, read as the reverse complement.
ATGAAAAATCTACGATGGGGGCAAAAACATTGTTAAACAGACAAAAAAACATATGCCATAACCCTTCCTCATTTTGGTAGTGTTCTTCCTGACATTACAGTAATTGATTATTTGATGACAGGGTGTTGTTAGCGGATGTACCAGTATGTGCGAATCTAAAAGAAAAAGAAATTGAGCCAATGTAGTTCAGCTTTGATGAGTCCGGACCTGTGGTTCCGCGTACTTTGAGTCACACGAAAAGAAGGTCAGTGGTTTACACCATGTATATAATTATTCAAAACATTCGGCTTCAAGTTTCTAGTCTCATGGGTACTTTGTTATCGTGATATTTTTTCTGAACACCGACTGTATCACTCTGACATTTCCTGCGAACATCCAAATTGTTGGTAATTGTTTAGGTACTCGTGATTATTAATGCTATTTTGCTGTCAATAGAATATTTATGCGTTATTTGATTGCCATCGTGGTCTACCCAGCTCCTTTGGTCTGCTGCTGGTCTTTTCAATAGGCGGCCTGCGGGCTATATCCGGTCTTCATGGATATTTCTGGTTGCCCGTCATCTTAACAATTACAGGTGATAAAATCAATAAGAGATTAAACAAATCGATAGCTTTTTCTTCTAAATATGGTATGTTACTAACAAATTCAAATGTGGCGCTCAGAATAATGTCCTGGTCAACATCTTCTCCATCCCTGTCCTTGAAAGAATACTCGTCGAATGATATGAGTTCATCCTTCAGACGCAAGACGAGATTAGACAATAGCTGCCTGTTTAGACATATAATACAAATTGAACAAAAAAAAAAAATGTCATCTTGATTTTTCTGATTCTGATGTCATGATTTCAAAGCAGAGTTGATGGATTTAAATCAAAGTTATTTAAATTAGATTTAAACCGTGATTTAAATCAGATGATCTTTTTAAATAACCATGATTTAAATATAAAAATTATTTATTTAAAATAGAAATTAACTGCAGTATTTCTAAGCATTCTGCGGTTCGAACCACATGTAAATCACCTGTTTCAGTCCTTATACGGTCTTAGTGATATAATTTGAACCAAAGTGATAAGTCAAGGATTTTAACACACTGTTCTATTGGTTCATTACATATTATCGGGAAATTTTAGAAGAGAACGTAGGAACTAAGTCACATTATAAATTGATAATTTGTATTACGGATTTGTTTATTATGAAACATGATTTATTTATGTACCAAAACGAATACACAGAGAACTGAAAATCCTGTTTTTTGTATAAGTTGTTCAGAAACAATTTATACATAATGAAAGTACATATAAAATATATGTGTGCTGAAGAATGAAACTGCAAAGCTGCGTATGCACTATTGATTTGACTGCATTAAATAGCTCTCCTACTTTATGGAACATCCCCTAGGAATAGTACAACTTTGAGGGCTGAAAACTCTAACTGTAATGAACTAAATTATATCTCAGTATAATGAAATTCTAGAACTTTTCGTTTGAGATGTAGCCAGGAGAAAAGAGGCAAATGCGATTATAACATTATCAATTAGCTAGGAAGAAAGGAAGATACAGACGTTATTTTAGAAGGAAAGCTGATACGTAAACACTTTTTAAAATTGTTTCTTTTTCGAACCACTTCATTCATCGTGTATCGACGAAAGTAACATAGAAGTTTCCTACGTATTAACTTCCCTTCGTAAAATGTACCATCAGTCAGCCATTTTACATCTTCCTTCCTTTTCAAAATGATTACAAATTGTTGTATTTGACTATTTTCCATGGTACACCACACATGTGTTGAAAAAAATTGTGATATTTTAACCCTGGTTTAAAAGTGCAAAGCTTTAAACAGTAATAAAAAAACAGGGACAATATTGAAAGCTAAAATAGACGTAATTCGTAAAATAAAAATATTCCTGGAATCTTGTCAACTAACATTAGCAGACTTCATATTTTCCATGGAATATTCGTGACATAATTATACAGTGAATATAATGAACTTGTGAGCACAGCACAGCTGTGTAAAAATAAATGTTCTATTATTTACATTACTGACCATTTTTAGGCACTTTGTGGACTTACGCTTGAGGTATGACGTCGCTCGCCGAGATCTATTCCGAGGAAAGAAATGGCTTTGTATAGCTCCCAACCCGGGATTTCTTTACTAAACCGAGTAACTGATCAGTGATCTGCTGATCACTATATAAATCCATACCATCAGACCCGTCCAAATCAAACTTCGCTATTTGACAAGAACATAGTCATATTGAAATACTAATCACACAAACGAACGAACGTTGGCTCATAAGTCATCAGTTGAGAATGACTGGGCCAATTCCGGTCGAAGTGTCCGTGGTAATAGAGGGCGGTATTAAGGTAGCAGAAGTGGTAGTCGAAAAAGTATTATTATTATTATTATTATTATTATTATTACTATTACTACTACTAGTAGTAGTAGTAGTAGTAGTAGTTGTTGTTGTTGTTGTTATTGTTGTTGTTGTTGTAGTAGTAGTTGTTGTTGTCATCATCATCGTCGTCGTCGTCCTATCCGAGGCAACACCGAGAACTTCAGCTAATAAGGAATAAGGCAAACTTCAAAAAAGATATTAAAAAATAAATCACGCCAAGGAAGTAACAGCGTGGCGTTTTAGCTGACACCGTCACCGTTAAACCTGGAAGACAATTAACCATGCAGCGGTGGTTCGTTAGATGTAAAGGTTGGATGATTTCTGACGCCACAAAGACAGAAAAAAAAAATCAATGGGCCAGGCTGACGTTCGATGCCGGAAGACGTTGTAAATTATTTGTCGAATGACGTGTGCCTATTGTTTATAGATTTTGCACATTCTTCCTTGGCATTGTACTAGCCAATTTGGGAAAGGGGGAGGGGATAGTGAAGTAGGTCCTAATTTGCATGCTCCTGTGTTTTTAGCAATAACATTTCTTTCTTACTGTAACTGTTAATTTTATTTAGGCAACACCTACATGACTTATTGGAATTTACAAAATCAAATAGTGTTGTATGGGTTTTCACAGAAATATTTCGTAGAATCTATGGCTTTAGTCCAGTGGCTTATTCCTTCATTCTTTAGGTAATTGAAAGAAAAACACAAGGTATGGCATATTCCTTATACAGAGTGATTCAGAACAAAGTGCGCTACTTTCGAGAGGTGATTTCTGTCATTGAAACAAGTAAAAATGTTCCTATGAAAATGGGTGAAATTCCAATTCGTTTTGAAGATTTCAAACTTTAAGCTCAAAGTCGACGCCTAGCAATAGGAAAAAAATAAATAATTCTTCATAAATCAGAAACAATACATTGAATGAAAAATTCGTTTGCGGAAACTTGTTTCTAGGAGTGGAAACAGAATATCACCGGGTTCTCAGTGTTGCCAACATGGTATAACGTTTATTTTTTCAAATAGCACTATGTCGTATTATTGGGTATTTGTCATCCCCTGGAAATTATAAACAACACACGTAAAGCATGTACTAAGGTTAAGACAGCAAGTTTTTCGCGATATACAACTTTGTTTTCGGTTTTCCTTTCCAAAGTTGTTTTTGTTATGTATTTTCGAAAAGCAAATACTAGTAAAAGTTCAAGAAGATTAAAGCTGAAGGTAAAATTGAACAAAATCATGGCCGAAGCGGTCAATTTTCTTTTTAAAACAGTGGCTTATGAGTAAAATTCGAAACTTGACAGGAAATTGAAAATAAAAATTTGAACAAAAAAAAAATGTTATTTAAATATCTGAAAATCAGGTTTTGAATAAGTAACAAAACTTAAAAGTTTGACTTTGGAATCCGGAAAACTAGTTTTGAACAAAAGCTAAATTCTAATCATGTAAAGCTAAAAGTTATTGTAAAATAATAATATTAATAGAAAATCAGCTTTGGAATTTTGAGAAATCGAAAAGAATATATACATATATTTAAGAAACGCACATTATGCACACCTTCAAAACTGTGAAAGTCAAATTCAATCAGTTAAAAAAAAAATCATATTCTCTTTATTTGTAGGTTTTGAAATGTAAACGTGCTTTGTATTTTCCTTGTTTTCTTGCAGAGAATAGAGAGGATTTCTGTTTCCAAGCACCGACACGTATAATAGCAGAGGAAAGGGAAGGAGTTCACTGAGTTGAATATGTATTCTTCGTATTATTATGAGCACGCATGTGTGCGTGAGAGCGTGTCTCGTGTCCAAGTGCAATTGTCGAAAAACTAACGAGAAACAGAACTTCTCATGCATCTTGTTGAGATGCTGTAAAAGAGAACTGCATTTAACAAGTGTTTTGGAAGCATTTTTAGGCCACATTTACCATCGGCGTCTTCTGTTTTACGTTCTACTTGAAAAGAAGAACTTTAAGGATTTTCATGAGGAGCACTGGGTTGTCGTTTTTATGTAAAGCGATATGGTTTTTCCTTAGTTGTTACTAAAGGAGGTTCGTGTTTTAAGAGTGAAATTAAATGTAGTTCATACTGGAAGAGCGGTGGCCAGTTTCTCTTTTGAATGATAAAGAGAAGTTGAAAGTTTTATTATGCGAGACTTCATCAATTTTGCATAAGCATGCTCGCTCCGTGATCGGGAAGTCTGAAAATTGAATCGTAGAGTCAGCATAGCAAGTGAATACAGGGGGGCTGGTGTCTTGCATTCCTTCTCCCGTTTGTAGAATAAAGTTAATGTGAGTCTGTAGCTAGGGCGGTTCTTAGCCATCTTTTGCAATTAGTAGGCTTGATATCGTATTCAAGGTTGTATAGGCGTATGCCACAATAGATTTAGACGATACCACCAGATCTAAATTGGCCTAGGATCTACACAAGGTGAGAATTATGTGATTTAACCTATCTTGAACGCTATAGAAGCCGCCCAATTTTTTTTATTTTTTTTTTTTAATTTATATATTTTAATGACATGTGCCATAATCAGTTTAATTTTTTCGGCATGATTCCAGTGCTTATTATAGGAAATTTAGACCGGCTCTGGGGAGGTACATACGTATATTCGTGTCCTGCTCCAGGGTCTCCCTCAGCTACACCAGGTGAATATCTAGACTAACGTATTTGACCTTCCCCATCTCCATTTGACGGGCTTAGACCATGGATACATGTTAAACCCATTAAAAACAGTTTTCTGTAAATTTTAAATTCTAAAACCACATTGATTGTAAAAAAAAGAAAAAAAAATCTTCGCTTTCATGAAAATCCTTGGGTTTGCTTTTTTTTATGATTTACGGTATGAAAAGAAACGAAAAAAAAAAGGAAAACTAAGACCAGAGTCGACATACTTCAGATGAAAGCCTTCCCACAACAATAGACATTATAACCAAACCGTTGATCCTTTCTTCATTTTTTAAAACTCAAAGTTAGAAGGAGAAAGCTTCCATCTTTTCTTATCCACCCAGCTTCAAACAATGAGGTAGATAATATTTTATGTTACTGAAGAGAATAACAAACATATAAAAAGGTACAAATGTGATAAAAATGTGTTTTTTTCTTAAATTTTTGGCAGGCTATCCTTATTTCGTGCGAATATTATTTCTTCATGCATAATAATTAATACTGTGCATAATAATGCTTAATATATGCTTACATAATTCATAATTACTACTTTTGCTAGCGAGGCAAGAATTTTACTGGATTAATTCTTTATTGGCAATCATATAACATATTTTTTTACATTAACTTTCTCATACTAACAGTTTCATGAGTTGCCCTTATAATTCTAATAAGTAACGCAGAGGTTTGTCCAGAAATTTCATATCAGGGGCTGCAAATATGTCAATTTATGATGCTCTTTCTGTTAAAACAAAATGAGTAATTGGGTTTAATGCTGAAACTAAAGGAAGTTTAAATTGATGTTCTGTTCAACAATGAAACAAGTTAGTAAGTTTCTAAGCCAAAGAAACAACAACGAAAATATTGTGCAATTGGACGCAGGTACGCATTTTAAAACCGTTCTTTTGCTCTAAACCAAATTTAACCAAACAGTAAAAGAAGTTATATCGTCGTTATCCTAAATATTATGGCCATTGAGCCGAACTTTAATTTACTGGAGCGCTCGATTATATGTGAGGAAACATTTCGCCTTTATTTTGCTCATTTTCAGTTTAATCCGAAATGGTTAAACCTTTCAGTTGTAATTTAGTTTTTTACGTTTGTTGTTCGCTGTGTAGTCAGGTTTTTATGTTTTAATTCTTAAGTTATTCACATACTGGGCTGCACACGTAATAGAACACCCTGTAAATAATATTCCAGTTATTTGCAAGAATTACGATATAAATTTAAAAAAAAAAAAACGGATCGAACAACGACAACAAGCGTAAAAAACTGCGTAAAAGCTGAAAGTTTGGTTCCCTTTGGGTTACACTGGAAGTGGATAAACGAGGTTATCTGTTAACTCGCGTGTCTCACTTTATACAACTAAATTGAGTTGGAATGCAATCGAACCTTCAGTTTAATAAATTAGAGCTCACTGAAGGTGGCTGAAGTGAACTATAATACGGCTCAGCTATAACGCTGAAATTTCATTGCTAGATTAGTTAGACGTATAGGAGTGCAGGATGATCACTTTCCTGTAGAGAACACATGAAAATGGTTCCTTTATTGTGTAAGTGCACCCAGCTGACTTAGTGTTTCATTCAGGAAGATAAGGAGGTGAGAATATGTTAATGTAAATTACACAAACTGTGTACTTGAAGGTGGTACGAGACGAACCCAAGAGTTCATGACACTTCCTGTATCCGGTTTTCACATTCCTGCAAATATTATATAAACAAGAAATAGGTATAAACAGTTAACAAAATATTACACAGCTAACAGAATTCAGCGAAGAAGAAGAAGAAAATAGTATAACAAAATATCATTTACGTAGTTAACTAAGCAGTAATTTTGTCAGGAAATTAAACAACAACAGTAACAACAACAACAACAAAAACAGGACACATGTAAAAAGTGTACCGTTACAAAACATCGAAACCTAAACAGCGTGCTTCATCCTAATAATTTTCCATGCACTGCTACACATACGCATACATATGTTCATTCATCTGCCTGTAGTTTCCCACAGTCTTTATCACACACGCACACATAAACACACAACTATATTGGAAAAGATAATTATATAGCAATTTTTGTGTGTGTCGTAAACACTCTCATACACTTAACGTATACATGGAAGGGGAAAAAAATCTTGCAACCTTTCCCCTCCCTCTAAGCGAAAGAGGAATGCTAACAGCATTGTCCAAGATAAACCTGTTAAAGAAAAATTCGTTGACGGTTATTCCCATGAATATTCAGGGCGGAAGAGTAATTGGCAAATTCTGCATGATCACCATTCGATCAAAATTTCCTTTCAAGATTTGCACATAAAACACTAAGATATATAAGAAAACTGAAACAAGATTTAACTCTAAAAGACTTGTTAAATCTTTTAGATTTAACACCCACCCCCCCCACACACACACACAAAAACACATTTATTTATTTATTGTTTCTGTTACACGACAGGCGTTTTGTGCAATACAACGACCTCAATATTAACATTACATAGAAACTTAAGTATCCAATGTAGATAAAAGTTGACAGTTCATCTTGAAGTTTTTCTGTATGAAATACTGAATAAGTCAATTTCCTTGTTGTTGTTGTTTTACCATTTGTTGATGTTTGGTTAGAAATACAAAGATTTTATCCTTGGTTGGGATATATTCAGAATCAACAACTGGGGATTAAATCATCACGCACCACGGAAAATCCCCGGCATTCCCCCTGGCAAACCGAACACTGGTTAGAAGTATAAAAAATAGCTTGTGTTTGTTACAAGGATTCCATTATTTGACATCCATAAGTATTTTTAACGTATAGGCGCTGACCAGATCTTAAAACTGCCTACAATCATTCAGTGATTGACTTGAGATAAATTTGTCCAATAAGTAATTTCGAATTCAACGTCATTCAGTGATGTTATTTGCATTTAGATTTTTAAGTATTCTGTGAAAATAAGCATTCCGGAATGAAGAATTCGCTTTCGCAAGTCATTAATGAGCTCTAGAAAGAGTATTGCTTCTAAAATTGAGTCCTGCAGCACATCGGAGATCATAACAAATTTTATTGAAATATATTCTTTGAATGTAACTGTTGGCTTACGACTGTTTAAGTAGGATGAGAACAGTTCTAAAGCAGGCACTGAAACGTTAAAAGAAACAAGTTTCTGTGACAATACTTTGTGGCTGACAATATCAAAGTCAGTAGAGATTACATCGACGTGGCCATGGCACCTGGCTATAGAATTATTGTCAGGTTCGTTGAGGCCTGTCTGTCGATAACTTTTAACTTATATAGGAACTACAAAGGCTACGAATATGGTTGATGTGTCGTTGGATGTTTCTACTTTCTGGAGTGCCAGGATGGTTGATCTGGACCTTATGTGTGCTGCGAAAAAAAAATGTTGAGAATCACTTCTAAATCACGGCGCCTAAGTTACTAACAACTAATTTTACGTATGTCTTTAATCTCTTTACTAAAGTGTTTCTAATTTATCCGCTAGGAAAGAAGTAAGTGCCAAATGAAATCATTAAATTAATTTCATTCTGTCACACATATTACGGGAGAGCTATTGCGGGGAAGGGATGTGGAAGGATATGTCAGAGTCTTTGGTGAGGTCCCATCCTATTATACGCATGGTAAACCTGAAGAAATCTCTACATAACCTCAATCAGGGTGACCGACATCCACTCCCGGGCTCGAATAAAGTGTCGATTTGAAGTCCGCCACTTTACTAATTAGATTACGTGGACAGGATATTAAAAGAAATCCGTGTTCGATCGTGTTAAGTATTCTCGTTAATTTCATTCATGTCTGCATTTGCCTGCGTTCGCAATAAATATAGATGGCAACCGAATAGGCAAATTAAATATGGGTAAATAGCCTGAGGAGATAATCAAAGCCAAGTTTACGAATTAATAGCCTACCAGATGTGATCATAATGGAATTTGAAAAGGGAAAGACTTTCTTCAACTTTCTCCTGTCTTTTACAATGCTGTTGCTTAACATTATATTCTTCTAAATAATTCCATTGTAGTTTCTTAATGAGAAAATTAGATCCTCATACACTTCCTGCGTATGTCGCTTTCTTCTTTCAAAAAAGAAAAAAAAAAGAGTCAAGAATCAAATTTTAAAGAAAACAAGGACGTTCTATTGTCAAGAAGGTTACTACTGTCCATATGTGGCGCACGTGACTTAATGCAATCAAATCAAATGTGCTCGCATGCAGACAAAGCGAGTATTTTTTGTGTTGTACATATTTTTTTCCCTTTATTCTCTTCATGGTAGTCATTGTTGGCCGTCAATGCGTTACGCTATGCTGCACTATATTCGGTTACGCATACAGTGTGTGGCGTTTTTCTGTGTTGCATGAAATCGAGGGCTGTGTCATAAGCGTTCTGCATGGTCGACAGGCAAGAACTGAAGTGAGCCAGTAGTTGGATGATATAGTGGTAGACTGATTCGTTGGGATAAAAGGGCCTCAATATTGTGCTGTTTTTATTTTGAAATAAAATATATATGAAAGTAACTTTTCAACTATGATTGCTTTTGCTTTTTGAAATTGTATTAAAAGGTAGAAAAGGATTTTTTTTTTTTTACCTAGGAATGAGGCATCCATGATTACTGCCGTAGAAAAGTTAAGTGTCTCTGAAGGAAACAAATTTCGTATTTGATAAAATATTAGATATAGTGGATTCATTTTACCTATACGAAGTGAGGGAGGAAATTTGAAATTGTTCATTTTGGGATGGCAGGGATTATATATAATTTCAGTTCCACCTTGCATTTATAGCTAAGAGTATGGTTGTATTTTTTTATATTCTAGTGCTTATTCTTAAAAAGCATTTTCATATAGACCTAAAACTTTCACATCTAAATAAAGAAGTTTTGGGTTGACACCAGTATTTATCCTTCAATCGTAGATAAACCTCAAAACAGTAATGTTTGGAAGCTTGCAGAGCTTTCAGGCGTTTGGGCGCAAATCATAAGATAATTTTAAACTCTCGAACTAGTGAACTTTATTTTACAATGCAGATATAATCTGATTTCCCAAAAGCCGCTTCAATAATCAATACATGTATATAATTTTCGACGACTGTAATCAACATTCTTAGTACATTTACTGAATTCTAAAAGATGTTGCCAAAACTATTCGGATCCACTGTATAATCAGTTGCAAATTATTTAACTTTTGACGGTTTCTGTGCGCCCTTAAGTGTTCAAAAGATGTGAATGAACGAGGTTTTACATTGCATTGAAGGTGGTTCTGGTTTACCTAAGAAAGAAGCAGAAGTTTTGAAGGCAACGGGGGTAGAACCAGGCCGTCTCGGTGATTGCGCCTTAACTAACTGATCCATGAAGCCACAGTCACGCTTTTTCTTTCTTTTGCTATCCATTGAGGAAGTTCGATACAAAAGAGTGGATAATATTTTCGGGACATATTTTTGAACAAAATATGCACATGCAGCGCCCAAATTTGGCACCTAGTCGTAAAATTTATTTTCCAGATAAATTTGGAATGGATTGACCAATATGGCTACGGTTTTCTGTAATGCAAAGAAACTGCGATTTTCTATAAGTCACAAGAAACTATTCAAAGGTCTGCACATTCCAAAGTTTTACGACTGGGTACAAACTTGTGGCACTGACTGTACAAGAAACGTATCTAGATTTTTTTTTTTTAAGTGAATGTGAAATATATATAAAGTCTTCGTTCTTTATGAATAGCTATTCTATAAGTGTTGTTTTTCTTTTTCGTACCAGTGCGGTTTGAGACTATGCACGTAAGCTCTCTTAATACACTGTCTCTATTGAACTGTTATGACAATTCTTGACCTGAGGATACAAATAATGGTTATTCAAAGTAGTTGAGCATGTTTATTGTTCTTTTTGCTGATAGTATCTTCGTATTTACATGCAGGGATGCAATGGTAAATGTTCTCTTGAGTACACACTGTATTTTAAGTCGTTAGGCACATACTGCCCTATAAATATGTATACCAATTAACAGCAACCACTGTTCTGTAAGTTGTTGGACCAATTTTTCTGGGAACATTCTCTATTACACGTGTGCACTTAGATAAGTACATGCTGTTGTTTAAAATATTAGATAGGTATACGTCGTATAACCACATGTATCCTCTATTTTACTCCTGCTTATATGGTTAAGCAAACATTGGATGAATGAGACTTAAAAAAGATAATATTAAACACTGTAATTTGTTACTGAAAGTTTAACGCATGTGGAATCCTTTAACAACAAAACATATAAATTTTCTTTACCAGGAAAATTTCTGGAAATTACTAATACTTTGTTTTTGGTATGTGTAAATTCTTTCACTGTGTACATGATTATTGTTATTTGAAAGTAACAGCATTTCAGTTGTCGATCACTTAAAAACACGCTACGGTAAACTGGTTGACTGCTGTGCTAGTCAACTTTTTTTTTTAATTCAGTAAAATAATTATTACTTGGTATGCTGTCTTTGTCAATGTTGTTCTGTAGGCAGATGAATAAGAAAAAAAGAGTGGAAAGATGCGTTGCTTTAAATGCGTGCGTGTATGACACTCCTGTATTTTAAATACTGTCCTTCGCGATTCTTTGATTTACCGTTTAGAAAGTGTGCGTAGGTAGTCTTGCCGTTTACTTTTCCCTTCTGTACGTTGGAAGTTGCAGCAAGCATTCCAAGAAGTTTCATTTACTTGCTTATGGTTTGGATAAGTCATTTTTATTTCTGCTTTCAGCTATCTCCCCCCCCCCCCCTCCTCCTGACTACAGTGTGCCAACCAAAGACAACTTCACAATTCACATGTGCAAGAACGTTGTAATGTTGATTTAACTGAAGATGCTTTGTTTGTTATGTACACGAATGTTTATGCGTGCAAACAGTACCAGGGTTGTGTTTCAGTAGAGAAAGAAATATCTCAAATAGAAAATCAGGAAGTGTCTTCTTATAACAGAACTCCTGTTCATAAGTTGGCGTAAATTGTGTGTTCGTTTTAAAATCATGGCTCTACTGAATATACACCACAGATCCTTTTATACTTCAGACATACTTTTTATACGTTTTATTTAAAATCATTTTTTCATTGTAGTCCCTCGCCCTTTTCATTTGGCACATAATGTGAACCATACGTCTCGTATAAAATGGGACACGCTTCTTTTTGGGATAAAGGTGTCTGCGTTTTGTAAATTTTTATCGGAACGGATAAAAGTAGTTTTTTGTGTCATCGTTGATTTTTTGAAAACTAATTTTACCTATTTCTTACTATAAGCAAGCAATAAAAAATAATACCGAAATTGTTATCAACTCTGAAAATTTTCTTATCCTTTGTCCGAAGTCGAAGTAACCTGGTTAACATTACTGTTGAATTTAGTCATAGTCAAGGCTATAATGGTGCTACCTGGGTCCATGCTTCGTAGTTAAAGCCTCAGTTTTAAAGATTTTAAAGGATAAAATACAGTACCAGTCCTGCCTGAGACTATAGAATTTTTACCCATTTAAACGAAAGATGTCTTGCCGTTAGAATCTTACATCGCGTTAACGACTTAACAAAAGTTTAAATAAGCACCTTAACAATTCATTGTCGCAGTTCGGAGGTTCATAAACGGTATAGGTAATATGGTAGGAGCCCTGGTTAAGGACGAATATACTCGCGCTTTGTTATCAACGGGGCCAGATTTATTGAAACAATTCAAATCTATCCATAAATGTTGTGCAGTACCTTTAGAGGTTTTGATCCAAAACCAGCGAACATTAGTACTTTTTGCTGTCGAATAAACCGTGCTCGAAAGCGGAGTTTGGCATATCCCCCCACCTCGCATATAAATAACAGTCATGGACTATAATACTGTATGAAACTACAAAGTATTAATAAAATAAAATACTTTATTTTAAGACCATGTATTAATATGAAAGGGCTGCTCGATGACTAGATTCTCGAAACCGAGCAGCTTTGCCTCAGTGGTAGAGCGTTGCCTTAGCGCGATATCGTGGATTCAATCCCAGCCGCCGATAATCCTAACTGAGGTTTTTCCAGTTTTTCTCTTCAGTCACACCAGGTAATGCCGGGATGGCACCTCCAACTTAGGCCCTGGCCGACTTCTTTCCCCATCCTTTCCCCTCTCCTATCCCGACCAGAGTTTTAGATGCCTAAAGGCCATAAATAAAAATTAAAATGACTAGATTCCGAATCATTCATGTATTACAGTTGTTACCGAAAAGACCAAACTTGAAACGATTTGACATACAATTATCGTGCTGTTGTTTCTTTTTAAAAAGCGGATCCGAAACAAGTTGAGTAACACTATAACATATGATGTCTAGTTGCTGTAAGAGCAGAAATAAAGTTTATAATGCTCCTAGATACCTCTATTTAAATCTATTTAGCACGTCAAATGTTTTATTGATACTATCAGTAACGCAAAGAAATGTACCAATATCAAACGACAATTATTATGTAATTAACAATGGAATGATGTTGAATTCTTGCCTCTCCCGTTACTTGTCTGTTTGAAGAAACTTAAAGAATCAACATGATTGTGGTACCAGGATAATGTGATTGGTGCCTTGTGGATACGTTATTATCCCTATTTACTGATAATACTTAGTAATACCAGACATTTTCAAGAAGTCTTTTGAATAATATAGGGGCTTTCAGTATACTTTTCCGTATCTAGGATAACGTTTAACAATACCAGAGAACTCCTTTTAACATTGCATCTCTTTCTCTCTTCTCCCCCCTCTCTCTGTGTGTATGTTTTGTCGGTCTCATTTTACTTTTTTAGAAACTCTTTTACTTAAAATCCTGGTTGACCTTGCTTAGTGTAATGATTTTTTTTTTGTATGTTTGAAATGGAAAACAACTCGTTTGTGATCAGAATTCATTGCTAGAATAACCTTCAGAATGATTTAGCTAAAGGTTTTCTCGATCGTCAGAGGTCGTATGAGTTCGTGAGAAGAAATTAGGAATGCTTATTAACTTTTTTCTGTGTGTAATACTTTCCTCTTCTTTGCCACTAAAAGTGATATAATAAATTTCTTTTCATATCGTTCGCGTGTTATGTATAATATGTATGTTCAACATTTATATCTGAAGCATCTTGACACTGTTATCGTTCGCTTCCTAATTGCCTGATGGAAGTGATTCTCTCGTGGGATGGAATTTCGTTGATGTTCTCTCATTTGTAATATTGTGCAGCCATTCCTTCTCACGGCTGTTATTGTTAATGACTCTTCCTTCCTTCCTTCCTTTTTTGTGGAACTATACATGCTTTATAGCTGTGTAGATACACTAGTGGTTACACCATTACCAACGAATAAAAGTATAAGTAACTTTCTTTCAAAAGTTCTGTTTTACTTCATTTCCCTTGATGATAATCTTGCCAACTGCACAAAATGAAGTACTGTTAATTGAGCCTAAACTGAATTAGTATTAGGAACTGCACCAAATGTAGTTAGCTTAAGTAAATTATTCATTAGATTAAGTCCTACATGTTTAGTTATATTAGTTTAAATCACAAAAGTGGTGTTCCCTTTCTCTCGTTTGAAGTTACAGGCTTCTCTGCTTCAAAGACTTCATATCTGCAAATTCTCAATGATCTTTAGTGTAATGGAAACATAAGATACCATTACCCAAATTACCCTTTAATTCGGAACTAATCATACGTTAAATCCATCGTATACTCTATAATGGCAAATGAATCGTTCCGCCTGATCAGAAAAAGAATCTTTTTTAGAAAACTGTGTTACACTCGGCTTATCTATACCATTCCCACCCGAATCAAGTATATCTGTATTGGCGATAGAGGTAGTCAGTAGTAAATTTGGCGATAGAGGTAGTTACCGTTTTCAAAAGCAGCAATTTCCAGAAACAGTTACAATAATGCAGACAGCCTCGAAATCTTTCGACAATAGCTTCTGTAAGGTGTGAATTTAGAATTGGTGTGTCTTTAGTGATGATCTCAATACTTTATGAGTGGTTTTAACTGACAGATCGCACTGATTTGAAAGTCTGTGGAGTCTTGACACTTTTTTAATATTTATAATAGTTGATGCTCTGATATCTATATTTTTTTTCGATGCAGATGTTTCCGGGACAAAAGGCTGTCCAAGGGCCCTATGAGAATGCTTGCGTTACTTCTACTCTTGATGTAATGTTTCCACGATAAGTGTTCCCTTCTCGAACGTGTCCATCATGTTTCCTTAGTTCTATGCGTCTTTCATCTCCTGAAAAGAAGATAAAAATAATACCATTTCTTCGAAAGTTGCATTATTTTCTAAGCACTCTGTTTAAAATGATGTAGTTTTAGAAGTAAAGTATATTATGTGACACCAAACATGAAAAGTAGTTGAAAAACAAATTTTAAAAATTAAACTTTTGAGAGACTTAAGGCAACTAGAGAACTCCCATATAATTCAATTTAAATATAAGCAATCCATATAAGCAATAGAATAGAATACTCCCATATAAGCAATACTCCCATATAAGCAATAGAATTTAAATTCAAGATATCTACGTGCTCAACATGTTAAGTAAACCCTGTTTTGAGACGAGAATGTCATTGCATCAAAATGTTATGGTCTCAGAAATTTGGCTGAGGGTGCTTTCCCTATGTTTAATAAAAATTTCACTGAACATGTAAATAATAACTATAATTCTAGTAATCTTGAATTGTATTATTTCAGTGTTTTTGCTTTATTTACAAATAAACAAAAGATTGTTCCGTTTAACATTTTGTTTTCATTTCTTTTACAGGTAAGTCCATAGTTTTGCTGCATCATGTTTGAAAGAAGTTGGTAAGTACATGGGTGCTGTGGTATGATATTTGTTTTAAATTTAGTACTAATAGATAAGGAAATATAGTGGACTGAATACAATGAACACAAATTATCAGAAAGTAATCACTGCGCCAATTTGATTTCTTTTTGCGTTTTATCAATGTAGAAATAAAAGACGTTATTTAAATTTAAATTTAAATTAAAGTCAAAAGAAAAAAAATGTTAATTTTTGAAGATAATATTCTGTGGTTTGGTGATACGATGCACAGGATGTAGCAGATTTAGTTCATGGCAAATACATGTGTAAAATGCAAGATTAAGAATTATCATAATGAATAACGTGCTATTTGAAAGTAATATATGTTAGGACGGAAAGGAAATTCTTGGGTCAAGTTTTTTTCCGACAATACTCTCTGTGAAAATTTATGTTCAAGTTCGTAAACTATTATCAGCATCATATCATCCATAGATGTTTACAACCTGGAAAATACGTCATAGCTGTAAGCGCTTCCTATGTCCTAATAAAGGTAGCAGAAATGGTGCAGTCATTTTTCGTCGTTAGAAAACTAACGTAAAAGATTTGTCATAAGTCAGCGTATGCACAATCATTATCACTTGAAACTTTTATGAAAGCGTTTATGATCGAAATAAGCTAGAGTCTACATACAGATTTTACAATGTAGCGCTTGAAATTTCATGTATCGGAATTCGTGTATATAGGAATTTTGAACAAAACATACTAAAACTCACCCCACAGATCGCAGACAATTTGTCAGCACAAGAATCTGAAACATGTCTTATCGCTGATTACAGATTATTATCCTTACTGTAAATTCTATTCTTGACCTTATATCGCGCTAAAGCTTTCAAACAGCGGAATGATTAATGATCTGGACTTGGTTACGAGTTTGAGTCACAGGATAAGTTTACAGTTCAGGCCCTCCTGCTTCATCTTGAGAACAATCGGATATTCCAACTGAATTAAGAAGTTTCGAACTCCAGACCTGAAAGTCTGTAAATTGATGTATTTAGTAATGAGTTCTGGTGACCTGACTGCGACTTATTAAACTATAAGGTTGTCTGTGCATGAACAGTTACGCTGTGGAGACTTCGTTTGTTATTTACATATTATGCTACTTTGTGAGCTGCATTCGGAGCGATATAATACTCTTATAATATTCTCTCTTTATTATGTTCATACATATTTTTTTTCCAAAACGTAAAGAAATTAATTAAAAATTGTTATTTAGAAAACTACCTACAGACTGAATTTCACGTATATTTTCTCAGGTTTCTTTCGAAATTTCTTCGCTTGTTAACAGCAAACATTCATTAGTGTATTTATAGAATTACTTCGCCATTTAACAAGCTGAAATTTATAACCCTGAATATGAGAACATTTTTTTTTTCTGTCACTACAAAAATTTCACATAATTGCATCTGGGGTTACCTTAAGTGAGGTTAGCATTGTACAAAAAAGTAATACATTTTTTCCTCTTGTGTGGAGGTTTTCATGAAGGTGTGAGAATCACAATAGCACACTTGGGAAAATGTACCTCACATCAACAATATATATAAAAAAGGACTTGTTCACACAGTACCCATGCAAGGTAACACGAAATGTTGAAATTAACAACCATTATATTGATACAGCATGCTTTGTGATGATGTAAGAATGTTGGTGACGTATCTTTAACCAATTGTGTACATTCTCAGGGTGTATACTATGTGTATGTGTTATATTATTAACATGTTGGAAATATAAATATAAAAGTTCACTCTAATGTTTGAATGTTGTTCTTCCTAATTGCAAACTACACGAATACATGGTTCTTTGTGTGCGGGTGTGTAGTGTGTGTGTATGTAATGTTCTTCACGTTTATCAGCTAATTTTCACACCAATCAGTTTTGTAAGAGTAGCGAGATTATCTTTTTATATGCGATCATTTGTCCTTTCATAGACTATATCATTTGAGTAGCAACAAAAAGGGGGAAGAAATTGTGTGTGGTTTCAAGACATATATCTCCCTTCACATCACACAATAGAAGGATAAAATCAAACAATATTCAGTTTCTAATTATCTGAACGACCGTTAAAGCAGTGTTTTGGAACGCAGTGTGAACAATACATTACATATTCGTTCAATTCTGTATTCTTTTCTGTTTTGATGTAGTGTCGCAACTTTAATAAAAAAATGTCTATTATTAAGGCGTAAAATATTGTGTTGTTGGCATATCCGGATATAATGTTCTTTTAAAGATAGCTAACGTGCCGTATAAAACAACAATCTAATCCAGCTGTTAATCAATTAAGTGCCATAAAAGTATAAATGACATACACATGAATGTTCTATACATATGGTGTCCCCGGTGAATGAGTAGTTTTGCTCTTCTTGGTATCAACAGGTCTCGGCTTTAATTATCTTTGAGAACTCGTCAAAGAAATGGTTCGGATACCACTCTAAGCTGTAGGTCCCATCCGATGGCACTGACAAACTTCAGTTAGCCCAGAGACCTTCATATAATTTGAATTTTACTTATGGCCTTTAGGAATCTATGACTCAGGGGTTCGGGCAGTAGGTCAATCATTATACAGACCTATATATTTCACTATCACAAATAATAATAATAATAATTGAAACTATTCCTATTTCTGTTATCTTTTTAATACTACCTGAATACTTTAAATGCATTCTGATTCCACGCAAACACTCATATAGGATGATGATGCCATATCTAAGACGTCAATGTTCTTTCACATTTCGCGCTTAATTCGATCGGATCAACTCTCTGAATTCAATTATAGATGGATGACTTTGCCATTTCTTCTTTGAATAGGCCATACATTCTATTCTCTTTCTTACGGAGTAGATGATATGTATATTTTTTGTTTGAAATGATAGATCTTTTGCGTCCTACAAGCCAGATTTTTTAGAGTATAATGACAATGTTGAAAGCAGGAAAAGCATTGGAGGTTCTGTTTACTGCAATGTAATTTTATTGTTATTATAAGATACGTCCAATGGACTCTGTGTTCTCTTCTGACTTCCCGTATCATTGTAGAACCACACGAATTTAATATGGCGACTTAACCTTGACTTACCTGCAACCCACATAGCTCATCGAATTAACGGGATTACATACTCAGCAAGGGGCAGCCCAACAGGGAAATGAAAGACAAAACACTGGGGATTAGACAAAAAGAACTGAAAATAACACAGCTGCAGCTGTAGTACCATGAGTATACAATGATAAAGTGTCCTCTGTGGATGAATGGTTTCATTCGTCTTCTTATAGCAAGTAATTTCAGGTTCGAGTGTCGATGGGAACATATTGAAGGTAGTGGTTTGTTCGAAATTCATTTTAAATCAGCTCTCGTTAGGATATCTCTATCCGGTAGGAGGTAGTGGGAAACTACCATATAAGTTCACTTTGCCTATATGCTTTTGCGCATTTAAATCAATCAACTGTTACAACAGCATTCATCATAATCAAACTTATTAAATGTGTAGTGGAGGTGTAACAATGTACCCGTGGGAAAAATTGTGATAGTTTTTACGTTATAAATATTCTCCTAAGTTGAAAGAACTCAAGATTTCGATGTTGGTCATCCTAGGTACGTTTCTGCAGATAGCCTTCAGCTTCATCAGATGATATTTGTTGTGATTAGAATTCATAGAAAATAGGGTTAATAATAAAATTTAATGCTAAATTCCTTGACTCCACAGACCTTCACCAACCAGACAGCTTTGATCCAAAACAAGCGCGTCACGTGGTCAGCACAGCGACAGCTCATCGCCGAAATTGGGTGCTTCTACAGGAGATCGAACCTGGGACAACTTTGATATTTTCCATATCAAAGCTTTGCTTTTATAAACTCAAGATAAAATAAAATAATAGCTGAGCAAAAACAAATACGTTTTATTTAAAAACTAAAAGCGGCGAAACCGTTACACGTTTTTATTTTTTAAAATAAAACGTATTTGCTTTGCTCAGCTATTATTTTATTTTATCTTGGGACAGCTTCCAAAAAAATCGAGAGCGTTAACTACTCGGTTAAGCAGGAGTGAGTGAGTGAATTGTTATTAATGTCCTAAACGAGTTGGTGAGCTTCTAAGGACGGGACGTACAGATTTTGGTAAAGTGGGTTCGGATACACTCCGTTCAGTGGACTCCGGCAGGATTTGAACCCGTGATCACGCGCACAGAAAGTGAGCACTCTAACCTCTCGACCGCCCCGAGGTCGGCTAAGCAGGAGTTCACGTTTATTATTATTATTATCTTTAATTACAGTAATAATAATAAAAACTGGGATGGGAAATTTTAACAAGCATTTAATGTCTACTACTTGTTAGTTGTAGTATAAAGTTTCCAGTGCAGTGTTTAATAAGGGGGGCTTTCTTGCTTTCAGAATTGCGAAAGAAACTCCGACCATTGCTGAAGTTGAGTATGCCAAATGTACTCTTAAAAGACTCGCATGCCACTTGACAAGGATATTCAGATTTCTTTTGAGAGTATGACACCAGCCCACATTAGATTTGATGTTTCCTTTGTTCCATGAAGCTACGCGAGCAGAAAAGCCCAGAACATTCGTCGCTTTTATGATGTTTGTGTGTTTTTTTATTTCACAGACTACTTCACTTATTTTTTTTTTTGTCGAGTTTTGATACTCGTTTTATTAGGATATTATAGAGTATTGATCTAATACTTCAGGATCTTTAATTTACAGAAAATTAGAATACATCGTGCCGCGTACTTTTAGTGCATAAATCAGAAATTGTATGAAAAGATATTCTGGGTTATTAAACTTCTTAAAATCAAATTTTCTAACAAGGGAACTCTGCAACTTTCCCAACTCGAATCGCCTCCAAATTTTCACCAAGCATGCGGTGTAGCACAGATAGAACACATACGGAAGATTTTGTTTCTCAAATTGTCGAAACATGCATCCAGAACCACATATGTGTGTCGATATCTAGGGTAAAGACACGAAAAGCGCCGGAATGCATGCAACCCAATCGTCACTCTCACAATGCAGGTTGCATAGCACATAAAACATCACACATTCGAGACCTTGTATAGCAGGTACCTTCTGAGTATATAAACGAGGCGCGTGTTGCTTCGCGAACCATCCCTGCTTCTCCTAGATTCATGGTGCGGGCAGACCGACAACAGCTTGCCAACACAAGCGTTATCTGATTATGTTGATCTGCAAGTAAAAGTAATTCCACCAAAAACCACACGATATTGTCAACAACTGAATGTGTATAAGTTATTTGTCCGACGGCTTGAAGAGCACATCAGAAGCGAAGATCACATCTGCATGATAGAAGATTTATTCTCAAACTCCACAATCTTATTTACAATCAGCTCAGCTCACCCAAGCACTATCCTTTTTTTTAAACTTTTATTTATGGACTTTAGGCATCTAATGCTCAAGCCGGGATAGGGGAGGGGAAAAGATTAGGGAAGGTGTCGGCCAGTGCCTATGTTGAAGGTGTCATCCCGGCATTTGCCTGTATGAATTAGGAAAAAACCTGGAAAAACCTCAGCCAGGATGGTCGGCCGCTGGGATCGAACCCAGGACCTCCCGAATGCTACGTCGACGCTCTACCACTGAGCTACTAAAAAACTATCCTATGTTGCGTTACGCGTGGCAGGCAGCTGGCTACTTGTCGCAAGAGCACGAGATTTCTTTCAATAATGTGTTGGACATCAATTTGAACATTCGGTGTGGATGTGACAATATTTTGTGTGAGAACGACGCCGTTATAGTATGTTGCTGGTGCGATGTGCATCTCTGCTTCACTCACACTGTTCTGGATTTACAATATTCTCGAATAGATTTAAATAATTATATCAATGCATATACACTCGCTGTTAGCTTCACCTGCTTCTTTGCCTCGACAATACCCTTGGTAGGTCACCTATGTTTGTAATTCCCATTTCACCTGCTTACTGTTTTTGTACATGATGTTAGCCCATTATGACCTTTTCCATTTCCACTTCCATCCCTGTCACGTTGTACACGGTTTGTGGTTGTGCATTCCGGCCTCAGTGATGTCCGGGTTGCATGCATTCCGGCGTTTTTTGTGTCTCTTTACTCCAGATATCGAGATACATTATTTGACTCTGAATGTATGTTGCGACAATTTGTGAAACAAAAGCTTCCGTCTATGTTCTATCTGTGCTACACCGCATGCTTTGTGCAAATTTGGGAGCGATTCGAGGTAAGAAAGTTGCAGAGTCATTTTGTAAATTAACAGGTTAAGCTTTGCTAATTGTTACATTGTTGGATAGATTAAGGCTGCAATTTGATCCCCTTTTATCGAACTTCACTGTGACGTTCTGTAACAAGATTCAGGATCGGCTCACTAATACACATTATTTGATTGATTCAACACAAACGGAAAAACCAGCCTTGTGGTCCAGTGGACTTTAGATCGGCGCGGGAAGACGTGCAACTTAAAGACCTGCTGCCGGTCATCCTGAGTCCTTAAATTCACCAAGCGAATACCCGAATGATACCCCACTAAATCTTGGGCTACTACCTTCTCCTTCCCTTTTCACAAAAGAGTGATCACCGAGGAACATTATCCCTGAGACATGTGATGGGCTTGGGCCATAGCTGACTGCTGTCCATAAATGAAAACAGGAAGGATAACACTGTTGTGTTTATCGTACAATTAGTTTTCTTTTGGGATTTTACTTCTAATCCGTTCTCATCGAAGGTTTTAAGCGTGACAGTTGTTACTGTAATCTAAAGCGGAAAAGTGGCTGCTCATATAAAACAAAATACAGTAAGAACAAGGAACATACATTATATACAACATGGAAATAGCCATTTCAATGGTTGAAACATGGTGTAATTATTTCGATTCAATACCTTTGCTGTTAAGTAATTGCTACATTGCGACCGTTACAATAAGGGAAATTTATCCACTTTTCAGCAAGTAGTGGGTCAACGGATATATACGGTATAGCGTATATATACACACACAAAATTATGAACAAGAAAGAAAAATCATTAAACAGTTAGAGCGTTAATTTATAATGATGTTTGTTCGTGGTAATTATTTCTGCCAAATGTTATGTAATGAACACTACATGACCGTGCTACGAACTATTTGAACCATAATACGAGACTTAGTTTTGCATTGGAATAACCAAAATATACACATTTCGCTGAAGGTGAGCTGAATTTTTTCTTAACGGGCAATTAAAGTTTTAACCTATTTTGACTTAAATAAAGTCGAGACCAACTCAAAATGAAATTATAGATATTTCGTTTTTGAACTCATGATATAGGATGACAACCTACTGACAATGAATCTTTGAGTGATATTTACTTCCAATCGTATCATTGTGATACTGATTTATGTATTTCCTCATATCTTATAAGGATGATTTGAAATTCATGCCTCAAATTGAAATGACATATTCTGCACCTCAGTCATGGTAAAGAAAGGCCCTAGTAAACATATTTTGAAAAAAAAAATGTCTTCTAGAAAATTTATTTCTAACGTCGTAAATTCATAAATAAATAATATAAAATAAAAATTGTAACTAAACTAAATTAGTTAGAAAGCCAAAATTTCAGGGTTTGCGTTACCAACGTCTCAAATAAAAACCGCTGTGGCTCGATAATAGGTTGGAGTACAAAAGATCAACTGTGACGTAGCAATTAGGGGTAGAGTCCAAATATTATGAGTGGTATAGTAACCGTAAAGTAACAAATCACTAAAATAATATATTTTAGTGTGTGGATTACTTCTTATTAAAAAGGTTAAATTTGATATTTTAGAGGCTTATTATTTTAGTAAACTCAGAGTTGGATATACTGTAATTGAAAGTGGTTATTTAAATATTGAAACAATCTATTGAAAAAGTAAAATTCCCGTTATAGACGACAAATAGTCATTTGCGCAAACTTAAAGCTGCATAGTATCACTATAATAAAATGTTATCTACGCAATAACAGATTTAAATAATATGTTTTTAACTATACCTAATTTTG
>JAGDQP010025171.1:0-27166 GCA_022664845.1 Lepisma saccharinum | reverse complement strand
CTGTGAGTGAGTGATAACGTTCGCTCGCTGTCTTGTAATAAAGTGTTCCCGGGTTCGATTAAGAGCGGAAATACGAGTGGTTTGGAGCCCACGACAAACTGTAGGTCTGGTCAATCAGACATATTCATCCGATGGAAGGCAATGGAAAAACACCATCGGTACACCTTGCCGTGGGACCTTTGGGCAGAACACCTATCATCATATTGATATAATAAATGTTCATATCTTACGAACAAGAAGAACTCATCAAAACAAACAAAAGGTGATGAAGAAATACTTCGTCTGCGGACGACTTTGAAGAGTAAAAATAAAGATTTCGTGTTAAAACTCTAGCTAAGCTAGGCTTAAAATTTGAAGATAACTTATTTTATGTTTTTTGTATTGTCTGGCTTAATAATGTTGGAAAATTCATTTTATTTTCCGTAAAGATACCCAAAACTTCAACTTGAGAGTCTGCGATATATTTAAAATATGTAGTTATCAGAACGTCTGTCTCTTTTAGCACGAGGTCTGAGCCAAAGTTGCCTAAAGGCATTGAAACTAAATTCAAATTCTAGCACGAATGTTAATTCAAAATTTTAGTTTTTAGTTTTGAGAATGCGGCTAATTTCTGGATATAAAAGAGATAGCCCAACTATGATGTTAGGAACAAGGCATTCATTCAGCTGATGTAACTGAGGAAAACGTTGATAATGAGCAGTGGCATAACTAACTGGTTTCTGTCCCCACCCCCACATTTTGATTTGGTGCGCCGTGATTATTCTTACTGAGTCATAGCTTCTGCATTCAATTCTGTTTTCACGAAGTAATTGACCGGTTTCGATCCAACATGCGTCTCGCGCTCGCAATTTTGAGAACTGAAAATGTAAAGATAAAAGATACATGACCGCACCTAACCTTACCAAATCTCCACGATCCCATGGTCACTAATTTAAGATAATCTATACGAAAAATGCAAGAAAGCAATGATTAATAATAAATATGAACCCACCGCGATTCGAACCCGGTTTTTAAACTCAGCAAGCCAGCGCTTTAACCACTACACCACGATGTCCTCTTGCAAACTGTAATTTGGCCCTTGTTTTTACAATGCGAACATGCGAAATTGGAACAAGATGACGTCGGAGCCGGTCAGTTAGTTCGTAAAATAAATCTGCGTTCCTGCTTCCCTCCCACGCCGCGAGGATATTTCTTATGCCCCTGGTCATGAGTGGGGTTACATGACGCCTAGGCAGCCTTTCCAGTGCAGATTTTCTTCTACCGTAACGATTTTTCCCCAACGATATTCGATTTCCAACTATTCTACTAAATTTTGAGTTTAAATTTATTTATGGCCTTCAGGCATATCAGGCTCAGGACGGATTACGAGTTTGGAAGCGGAAGTTAGTAGATAATTGGCTAGACCTAGTTTGTAGGTAACATCTCGGCATTTGCCTTGTGTGACTATGGCATTGCCCGGTGTAAGTGATTGAAAAAACCTCAGCTAGGATGGGCGGCCACTGGGGTCATTTCTAGGACCTTTGGATTGGTAGAACAATGCGCTACGAAATGAACTATGCTCGACCTGTAACTATCTTCAATATAAACATTTTCGATTCCCAACGATATTTCGATATGAACGATTTTCGATGTTCATTCTAAGTTCGATATCGAAATTCAGAAATTGAACAGCCCAAGTCTGGAAAAATCCTGGTAAACCTATCAGGATGCCTGATCGCTGGTTTCAACCCAGTACCTCCCGAATCCTAAGAAACTGACTCACAACTGCCTAGTGAATTTTTAGACATTTGGATTGACTTGGCTGTTTCTAAATTAAATATATTCAAAACAATGAATATCAGTACTGTACTACCGAGCGGCCGTGGATCACTGTTAGAGCGTTGGTTTAGCATTAGGGAGATTTTGGGATTGATCCCAGAACCGACGACCATCCTAACTGAGGTTTCTCCAGGGCATTTTTCAGACAGACCAGATAAATGACGGGCTGGTACCTTCAACTTAGGCCTGGGCTGACCATTTCCCACATACTATCCTCTATCCTGTTCCGATCTGAGCATTAGATAGATGCCTAAAGGCCATAAATTAATTTTCAAAAATTTTCATGTAGCACCATGGAAATTACTAACCGGAAGTAGCTAACAGGAAATGGCCACCATTGGTTTCAATCGATTTTGTCCAACTGCGGAAATGCATATCGTTCTTGACACGGCAATATGTCGTAAACAACTGTATTTTAAATGAACATTTTTTTTTTTTACCTGAAACTGCTATATTGGCACTGTAGACGAGAAATTAACACACAATCTTCATAAGGGAAGGATTTTTTTTAAAGGATCAAACTGATTTATGAGCAAAAGGCATTATTTTATTTATATGCCTACTTTCACTTAATTTTTCAATTTAAGCCTCATTAATTTACTTCTTGCGTGGTTTATATGTGAGTCTCTTTGATCAAAAATGCATTTGTGAAATACAATATTGCATGAGTTCTGAACACATTGCTAAAATAAAATGACTTGTGATGAAAGTTACGACATATTGCCGTGTCATGAATTGTTCCAAATTGTCGCCATTTTGATTTGTATGAAAACATCTATCACACCGACTTAATCTTCTTATATAAAATAATTACACTGGGTTTATAAAATATTAATTAAAATAATTAAGTTATATAGAAAGTTAGTTTCCACGTACCTTTTTTACTACGACACAGAATCCTGAAGAAAAAATTTATTATTTCCTCTTCTTTCTTCGAGTCGAAATCACTTCAAACCGTTATTAACGTCGTTGCGAATAACTCCTCCTCCTCCTCCTCGTCATTTAGCAATTCCACCTACTTTTGGTATTCATAGACTTGCCCTAGGGATGCGACAGTTGCTCCCTATTCAATCACATGTATCTATTCAACTGTCACTCCAATCATATGGAAGTCATGAGCTAACTAGCTCGACACTTCTTGCATTAAACGCTATCATTTTTACTCTGGTTACTCTGGTGGCGTGTTATGTTCAACAGTTTTACGTCAGATATAAGTCGAGCAACCATCCAATGTTGCTTGGTTAAAATTGTAGAAAACCAGCAGAAATTACATTGTAAATTAAAGTACACTAGTAGACAGTGCAGAAAAGGAATCTACTACTAAAACAGTAGACCTGGCAACATTTAGACGACAGACACCTGTGCAAAAGATAATGTGTTGCTTTTAAGAACTTCAGATAAACAAAAACAATCCGTTGATAAAGAAATGTATGTTTTTCTTCTTCTTTAATAAACACAAAGGATTTGAGTATTTAGCCAATTTTGTATAGAAAGGAACGTAATTTTGTATAGAAACGAACGAACGGACTTTCTTAACTTTAATTTGAGCAGACATAATAAAAAGGAAAATATTTAACAACGACAATACAACAGAGATTCCGCAAGGATTTTCAGTTTGGGGGTGGGGTGTAAAGTCAAAATTGGGATAATTAGAGTTTTGCACATTTTCTATCGATTTTTGACTGAAAAAATGTTAAAGTTTGGGGGGTCGCCCATTTCGGGAGTGATACCCCCACAGGGTCTGTCTGGCGGAATCACTGCAATAAGCCTCAAATTGGAATTTGAAGGCTCGGTTTGTCATGGTGCCGGCAATTTTGATTATTTTTATAAAGGCTTTTTTACAGTCTCAGAAGGTAAATATCGGGTGGTATCCTAACTGGCACCTTGTGCGCTTCATTCGTAGTCAATCTTATCTTAAAAGTGATGCAGTGACGTACGGAGCGGCCGTAGCTCAGGGATAGAGCGTTGGCGTAGCATTCGGGAGGTCAGAGTGGGTTCGATCCCAGCGGCCGACCATCCTGACAGTGTTTCCTGTCACAACAGGCAAATGCCGGGATGGCATCTTCAACATAGACTCTGGCCGACACCTTCCCCTATACTTTTCCCTCCCCTATCCTGACCTGAGCCTTAGATGCCTAGAGGCCATACAATTCAATTCAATTCATGTAGGGACGTCATTCCCCAGACGAGACAAGCTTAGGGCGCAACTACGGTTTTAAAAAACTGGAAGGATGTATAGTTTAATTTGTTTACCTATGCATATTTGTATAGAGTTAAATTATTAAACTGGAAAATAGGTTCTAACGTTAAAGTAGAATTTTGATTAAGCACCTTAGCAAACTTGAGACTTTCTAAGAATGGAACCTACAGTTTATGTTAAATTGGGATCTCAACACTATACCTTCAACCTACCCGATAAAGAGATAAATAATGTATATTAAACTCTTCTTAAAGACTGTGCATTTAGAAAAACGCTTCATAAACATAAAAATCACACTACTACTATATAAATTACCTGAGCCCCTTAATTTTGTTTAAAAAATAATGAGGAGGCACAAATAAAAATGACAAAGAATTTAATGTGAGCTATTCTTGGGGTGTAATAAGCTTGGAAAAAGTGTAAAAAAATGTACAGAATGTGAGATAAATCTGCTCCCTTAATAGTGCTGAAAAAGTGCTCGAAAGCGCAAAAAAAATGTTCTTAGGAATATAGTGCTTTTATTATGTTCAAATAATGCGCTCGATTTATGTAGTACTTATAATAGAACACATTCGAACACTTCATAACACTTTATTACACAATTGGTATACTTTTAAAACACATTCCTGCTTTTGAAAGTGCCCTAAAAGTGTAAGAAAGTGTTTTTTTTTTTTACAGTGTATAGCTTGATTACTGCATGCTGTGTGTATCGTCAATATCACAGCAAATTTCAGTGTGAACAATAAGGCTATCGTAATTCATAACAATGTGCGTACTGAATACAACAATGGAAACTTCATATAAGATATTTTGTGCGTGGTAACAGATGTGCTCTAACAGAAACCAATTGTTTACGGGAAAGAAGTATAAAATTTAATAGAAAGTTTAACAACAAAACTCTGATCCAGCGTATAGAAAGAGTGTATCCAAAACATTCACTACAAGTAAGACACATATAATCTTCTTTTTCTTTTATATATATACGTTACATTTTGGTTAAGATATGTGTTAATATCAACATCTAAATATTTTAATGTATAAAACTACTCATTTTGAAGTTGATCAGTTTGAATGTCAGCCAGAGATCAGTTCATAATAGCTTTGGAGTTCAGATACAGGATTTCTTGATAGCGTATGTGGTTCGAATCTTGCGGTATATATCTAACAGAAATCTGTACTTTACTATCAGTATGGACTTAGCATGTGTTAGTAAGTAAAAGACAAAACCTTATTCATTTACTAAAATTTTACAAAGAGCAACACTGAAAATTAAAGTGCTCATAAAGTGCACAATATGTCCCGAAAAAAGTTCACAATATGTTCCACCTTTACCATGTTTTTAGTGCATAATACATAAACTTTTCGTGAAATTAATATGAACTACACCACATTTTTAATACACGATATACATGTATGAACTTTTTAGTGTGCTGATACCCAATTCATGCACAAAAGTTCACTTAAAAGTGGCAAATGTACTAAATGTGATCTGAAAACGAACTCTGCATAACATGAACTTCGTTAAACATGAACTTAATGTGTAAAAAATATGCACTAATGGTAAGAAGCTAATAAAAAAAGACACATTGAGCACACAAAAAATTCACAATTTTTCAGTAGGCTCACATAAAGTTCATTTTTTATTAAGTTCTTGTGTGTTTTTTGTACCACGAAATTTTCAGCGTATTCTGCCCATTTCATACGTTTTATTGATCTATTTATTACATTATCTATGAGTAAAACTACGTTCACAAGAGACGTTTTGAAAGTAAAGGAATATAACAGTTCGTTAGTTGATTGGTTGGTTGATAAATTGGCTGATTTTCATTTCTGATCAGTAGGTAAACATTAGTATTACAAAGTCATCGTTCTGTTGACAAGAAAGAAAGATAAATCCGGATATAAATAAAAATTACATATGTACACCCACCTAATACAAGTTAAAAATTCAACACAAACAAGACCACTCTGGGCATTACTTTAGCAGACGGTTCAACCCAATATAACTTTTTTTTTTACTGTTTGCGCCAATTCCGATGTTTGTACTTTACATTAGTTGCTGGTAGGTCTGGTTATGATAGGTTAGGTTATTCTCCACTAACAATAGCTCACATTGTATTCCACCTGTAAATTTTCTATTTGGTAGAACCGTCTGCTAAAGTGAAACCCCACTCTGATCAGAATTATAGTATAACAAACGATTGAAAGCCCATGTAATGAGGAATAACAAAATATTATTGGTTCTTACTTCTTACAGCCTCGTTCAATACAGAAATGATAGCGTAAGAGAGTCGATGTACATAAATAAGCAAAGAACTCTATAAGAGCGGAGGAAGTAGAGTACACGAAAGAGCTAACGATATTTGAGCCAGTGTAACTAGATAATTAGCCACGACGTTACCAGGTGACTTACGTGGGTTAAAAATCCCAAAGAGCAGGTTAGGATGACAGATAGTCTGTAAATCTAACAAGAGACCTCAAACGCTCCGAACCAAACGAAAACATGCTTCGAATATAAATCATTCATCACAAAATCAGTGGTCTGAGTCATTTATATGCAAAACGTTTGCATTCTACCAAAGGAGACATCTGATAGAGAGGAACTTTGGTGACGCAAAGAAATAGAATAATTTTCCGGATTCTACGTAACTAAGAAAGATAGAGGTTTCCTGTTTGCACCACTAGAAAGAGGATGTTTAGATTAGTAAGTGTAGGTGGAAATATCGCCCAGATCCTATCCTGTGGGTCAGAAGATTTTTTTCTTTATTAGTGTGCAGTCCATTGTGTAAACCTGGATGTTACTCGCGAGCATTTTCGTGAGCTGATCTTTATTATAAGTCCGGTCTAAGCAATGCATGAAAAGGCTACACGGAGTATTGCAAGACTGTTTCTCCAACTACCACAGTATGCGATTGGTTTGCCGAGTTTCGAAGGGGAAGAACCACGCTTAAAGATGAGGAGCAAATAGAGCGCCCGGCAACGGTAGTGACTAAAGAAATTGTGTTGCGCGTGGAAGCTATTGTGAAGATAGATCCGCGAATGACTTACAGGGCCGAACTTATAATCATAAAAATCAGGTTACGAAAATGCTCGCGAGTCACATCCATCTTTACACCGTAACAAACGACTGCACACTAATGAAGAAAATTTTATTCTGACCGACAGGATCGGGCTGGACAATATCTCCACCTACCCTTACTAATTGAAAAATCCTCTTCCGGCGATGCAAACAGGAAACCTCTATCTCTCTTGGTTATGTAGAATCCGGAAAATTATTCTGTTTCTTTTCGTTACCCAAGTTCCTTTCTATTCAAATGTGTCTTTGGGTAGAATGCAACGTTTTGCATAGAAATGACTCAGACCATTGTTTGCGATGAAAGATTTATTTTTTAAGCATGTTTTCGTACGGTTCCGAGCATTCGAAGTTGAGAGTGTTCCTTGTAAGAGCTAAGACAGCAAAGAACAAACATATTGCCATGCTGGTTAGACTGCAGCGCACTCAAACTAAATATGGAAGGTAGTACAACGTTTCGAACAAAATAAAACATGTAGCATTCGAACGCTTGGGTCTTTAATGCATACGTTCAGGAGTAATTAAACAATCATGTAGAAAACGCCAGTGTATGTTCTTCACCATAGCCAGCAGTAGCGACCCGGAAAATGCTTAGACCAGGGAATAGAAGGTTGAATTTCTGGACAATTTATCTGAGAGAGATTAGGCTCAACATTATCGATATCGGATAATTCCCAAACCGCGAGATTTTGTATTAGTTGTTCTACGCTGGTGGGTTTCAACAATCGCATTTTTCGATCTAAGTTAATGGCAATGACTCTAATAAAATTTCCAAGAGGTTTCCCTCGTCAGTATCATCGCAAAGATCCCGATACACTTTCGTTAGATCATACACACTAATCAACCAATGAGTTGTGATCACTCTTATTTTGATTCCTTGTAGACGACGCAATTTCATCATTTCAACCACTGATCACTAAAATGGTCTCAAATGAGTTTAGGGAAATCACTGTATGTGTGGATTTAAGATAGAACCTGACTCCACCATCTCCTTTGGTGAAATGTAAGCTTTCATAGCAATCAGTGTGTACTAAAATAAATTCAAACCGCTGAATGTAATAAATTAATTTGTGGAGGAAAACTCCGAGTTTCTAATTCAGTATAATTTAACCACACTAGAAGTTTCTAGATGACCAAAAATCCGAGCCAGTTCAACCCTTGTCGGCTGCTTTTCGAAATTCAATTTATCAAAGCAGATCACCGCGTTTCTTGCTTGAACTCACTTGAGAACCAGCTAAACAACTTTACCCAATAATCCGTTGGTCCAGTTTACCGCTCATGAAGATAATTAGAGCAAATCGAATTTCCATTGCGGATACATTCTATTTATTTTATCATTTTTCGTCTGCAGCTGTTCCCACTGACGCAGCCACTGATATTTTTTGCTCTCTCTCTGTCTTACCTCCATCCTTTTCTAGTGTCTTTTCCTGCCCGTTTTCTTCTACCTTTAGCCAGCTCACCTACCTCCTATGTGAAGAATTTTTTAACAATGTGTTACCTTGGGAAACATTGGCTTTCTGCTTTGGGGTGGTGTCAAGAACTCTCGCTCGGTTTAATTACCTTACCCTAGATGACCTGAGTTGACACTGTTGTTCATGTCTACTTTCTTTTCTCCCTTGCCTCTTCCAGTTCGATGATATTTATAATTTCTCTCGAAATGTGGATATTTTAATTTTGAATCTGGCCCAGCTGGAATAGCCAGTGGGACAGTGGGCCTCGTTTGTGTGTTATATTGTGGCATGGCCGACCCGGATTTTGAGTTTGGCCTGAGCTGAAGCCAGACGGGTTGTTACAACTACGAGTTTCAAACGAGCCCTGATTTTCGTGAAATTTCATAGTTCAGGGCTTTCAATATAGCCGCCTTCGATTTTGAGGTTAAAAAGTTTGAATTTCAAAATGTGAGAGTACCTTAGGCCAATATTGAACAATCCTTATTTTTGTCAATAATACCTGGCAGTTACGGGCTACATAAGCCTTTACTGCTTCTTCATATTGCTTACTACACTCTCATTCAAGGATACACGAGATATTTAAAAAGAAAACAAAAGAGGTAAAATTAATTTTCCTTTTTAACATCGCAATAGTAAATAAAATAAAAACGTTGAATAAGAAACTATATAGACTTACACCAAGCTATATGAAATCCATGGTGGCTTTGAAGTAAAATAAAGTTTTTATTCGGCTGGAACGTGTGAACAATGATATTTAGTTACCGTATATAAAGTGAACCACGGGACTTACCGTAGGGCATTTAAGTTTACAGACCACGCCAGGGCCATCTTTCTTCCTACAGCTTAGCTTCGGACTATCTAGCGTCTACGTAACTACTTCTTTTATATTTAGTGCAAGGTGCAATCCCTTAAAGCTCAATCCCAGTGAGTTTTCCCGCCTTTTTTGTTTTACGTCAATTATTCGAAATTCATTGCAGGTAACAAAATTTAATTTTCACAGACCAAAGTTCGTTTCATCCTTCAATAATGGGTACAATTAGTATTAAAGAAATCCTACTAGTAACCTCAGGATTGTGTGCAGACACTTTTGGAACAGAATAATGTCCCAAAAGTGTCTGCACACAATCCTGAAGTTATTACTGACATTTGCTTAAAGCTAATTGAACTCATTATTAAAGTACAAAACGAACTTTGGTCTGTGAAAGTTAAATTTTGTTTACCTGCAATGAATTCTGAATAATTTACGTAAAACGAAAAAGACGGGAAAACCCATTGCGGTTGAGCCTTAAAGAGCAGTGCCAAATTTTTTTATCGTTAAGAATGATTTCAATACACTTTTATACGCTTTCGTTCGTGTACTTGTAAAAATTTAGAAAGCTCCTGCCACTGAGAATCTGTTGAATTTACTTATAAGCTTTGCACTGTTGACAAACTCTGTCGATTCATAAGATCGCGATGAAGTAATTTATTGCAGTTTATTTTCGTACAGAAATCAGACATTTCTCCTCCAAGTAAAAACATATATCAGTAACAAGGAACTGTAATACTCAAGAGACATCTAGGAAACGTGACATCTCTTTTAGCATAAAACTGGTAATAGCGGTTAATTCCCTGCAAAATAACTCTAGAAAATCATTCTTGAACCCTAAATCCGAGCTTAATAAATATTCACGGCCTTCCCTTGTGCGTACACATCAAAAGTTTATGCACACATATGGAGTACTATGCACTCATGAATGAAAATTTTGTATGCGTGACTTAAGACAAAATCATGATCATACGGTTCATTTTCAATAACCCAGTTTCCCTGTAACGATGGGCGTACGAATTAAAATTTGATGGACAAAATACCCGCGCATATACAACACTACTTGGTACATACGCATGACGTCTAAATTCGAAAGCTGAGACGTTATTAGTTACGTTCTCCTTTCTTCCTTCCCTTTCATGTTTTAATATCTACGCACACACAGGACGCACATAGCAGTCGACGATAAAACATGTCAATAAAGTAGGGGGGGAGAGAGGGTAACGGAGCTTTGAAATTGTCCCTGGTAAGAAGAATGTTGCTAGACTCCCTCTAGTGGATAAATCCAAGGTCTAGTTCTACTGTTAATGGTATTGGAAATATCAAGCTCTGAAGTTCATTTCCCCAAAAGGACATTTCCCTATAGCGTCGAGACAAAAGCATTTTTACACCCTAAATGGTTTGTACTTTTTTTTCTTGTATTCATGTCAGGACAACAGGACTAATGACGTGGTTTTGTTGTTTTTGTTTTGTAACACCGTGGATGTACTGAGAATCTTGAATCGCTCTTTACCTCGTGGGACATTTTTAAATGTAGTCGAAAAGCAAAGTTTACAAAGAAATTGGGCCAAATATGTAGGTTTATCGTAAAATCAACACGAAATATGTAACATAGAGCAAAATATGTAAAATAAAATTAACATATAATCATACCAGTGTTACAATTCATGAACCTTTTATACTTTCTAGCGTCCTGGCAAATGGAATATGTAATTGCATAAAAATCCTAGGTTTACTGATGAGATATTTGTTAAAGCCATGAACAGAGATGGTGAGTGATTTATGTATCTCTATTTGCATAAGAGAAAAAATTCCTAAGCTACTGAAAATTCCTACTTTTAGAAAGCAAGTGTATTCTCAACTATTACACTTCAGCTGCGAACGCTTCTAAAATTTTAATGTGGCTCTTTTCGTTGCTCATTTATTTGGTTTGCTGTTGGTGCGGGGTCAAATGTATTCCGTATGAAAATATATTGAGAACACAGACAACTGAGACCATTTGAGGAAGTAGCGTCTCAATACAGAAAGCCCTATTAAGGTGGGGCCATTCTCGCGCAGGCGCATTACTCCTTCAACAGTAAATATTACTCCTTAACCGTAAATAAGACTAACAAGCGGTCGCTTTTCAATTGCCAACTTGGTGTATTGGTCAGGGATGGATCCAGGAGGGAGGCGATCGCCACCCCCCCCAGAATATGTTACTTTTTTAAATTAAAAAATAAAATAAAACCCATCCAATGATGCGAACAATTGATTCGACCATAGAAATCTCAGTGAAGCGCCAGTGTTCAAGACAACGTGCTAGCCGACTTTCCCGAGGAGTATTATAGACGTTTTGTGTACATTCATATGCTTGACAACATCCTGACAGATATCAATTGTAGATTCTCGAAAGAAAAGTGAAAATGCGTTCGCTTATTATCGTTATTTCCATAGAACATTCAGTTTCATGAGGAAATAAGTACGGAGAGGCAAAAGGAAATATTTTAATTTTTGTTAACCTTTCACGAACAAATCCATGAGTAAGGTTGCTGGAAAGGTTGAAATTTGGCGTCGTTTCGCCGTGCTAGAGAAGAAAAAAAAGGGAAATAAATAACTCTTTGGACGCGCTGATCATTTGTGACTTTGAAAAATATCCTGTTCTTCATATTGCCCTTCGCATTCTCACCACTTTAGCTGTGAGCATTGCCACAACAGAGAGAACTTTCTCTACGCTTCGTTTGTTGAAAACCTGGACTCGTGAAATCAATATCCATGTTGAGAAACTGGTAGATAAATTCGCTACTTTGGGACAACGCAAGCTGGAATTTGTTTTGTATAAAGTGTCGTGAGACGGGAACTGATTCTTTCGTGTATTTCCTTTGTTTATTCAAGACTGTTTATTTTGTATTTTCAACAACTAAACCTGTCGTACAAATTAATCAAGCATTAGTAATTACACATGCGAATCGAGAGTGTTTGTATTTCATTTGTTAAAATATTAAGCTATTCAAAAAATTGTAATTCACATCGGTTAGTCGTGCATTTTACATGCAAGTATAATTGAAACTAGCAAGGAAAAGAAGGAAGTAATAAAAACTAGCAAACGAAGAGGAATTAAAAGGTCTTGGTTAAAAAGGAATTAGCATTCTTCTTCTTCTTCATCAGTATCAATTTTTAAATAAGTTAATTCTACAGAAGAGCTGCGTTTCCTTTTCAAAATTTGTTTGACCTTTTCTTACAATAAACTCTTACCTTGTTTTGAGCTCGAAAGATCGCCTCCCAAATTTTCAGCCGAGGCCTGATATTGGTAGCATGTTGGAAAGCTAACACAGAGAACCCGGGATCGAATCCTGGTGTGCTTTTGTTTGTATTTTTTAAAAATAAAAATTACTTTTCTCTTGTTTATAAATAGGCTATATATACACGCATTAGGAAATTTAATAAAATTAGTGACCAAGGGTGCGTGGAGGTTAGGTAAGTCAGGTACGGTGATTTTTATTGCACATTCGATTAAATCATGTTTTTTTTTCAAGCTTTCGAAAATAGGACTTTCTACGTTGAGATGCTACTATTTGAGGATGGCGACTTGCACAATATTTTTAGGAAAGCTTCGGTTTCGGGATGTGAAGCGAGCCCGTGACATCACACGTGCCAATGACATCTCGTAGCTTTGTTACGTAACACACGTGCAGTAAATACAAGTTCCAAATGAACGTTAGCAAGGTCACCCGGGTGAATTAGAGGTAAAAGTGTCGGCTTGTTGACTGAAAGAATTCGGGTTCGAATCCCGACGGGAGTAAAAATTTTTTTTTCGTGTTTTAAAAATACATTTCTATCTGTTAATATTTTATTATTAATAATTGTTTTCATGCATTATCCGTAGATTATCTTAGATTAGTGACCGTGGGTTAGTGGAGGTTAGGTAAGGTCAGGTTCGGTTATGTATCTCTACATTTTCCGTTATCATATTCCGATTCGCTCGTAGTATTTTCTTCTAGAATGTCGAATAATGTTCATGTCAAGTTTGGTGCCTATATGTCTAATGGTATTGAAGCAAGTTGAAACATTTAATTTTAAAACTGGTAGGAAACACTGACAATTGCGGAATATCTTTATGACCTCACCCAGTACCTAATGTACATGTTTGTATAATTTCGTAAAAATAAAATCAATGCACTCGTGTTGATTTGAATAAGCAACAAAGAAACTTTCATTTTTATATACAAGATAACCAACAATTAACTTACAGATTATTAATACCTCATATAATCGATGCACGGTTACCAATGATACGGTTAATGCCAATTCGAATCTTCAATTCATCTCTTCTGGGAATTCGGTAATATATTGTCTTTATTATTATTATTATTAACAGCCTCTATGCAAAACTTTCCACAGAAAACTAGGGTTTCTTAGTAATTGTGTTCAGCTTCAATGGGGATTACATTTTCTCTCCAAACCTACTCCAAGAGATAAAATACTATGAAGTGTCCTATCAACATGTCATCATTGATGCCTGTTGGCACATATCTTCTCTTTTCTTTCCTTTCAAATTATATCTACACATGAAGATAACCTAGTTCCGAAAAATGTATGGTTTATGTTTGTGTTTGAATCAAATTGAAGACCTGAATTGAAAAACACCCCAAGTTCACCGTAGTATATTTTTCAGGAGGAACGAAAAACGTGTTCGTATGTTATCAGGGCTGGAATGGTAAGATTTTTGGGGGGTACACGCTGCTCAATAAAAATCCGGATTTGGGAACACGTTCCTTTATATTTATGCACTGAGGTGGGTACACGCTGTGATTTATACTATTAGGTGGGTACACGGCGTGTACCCGCGTATACCCTCCATTCCACCCCTGTATGTTATCCTATTCAGCGGAAATTATTTTGTATTAAAACAGGGTTTCTGTGGTGGGATTAGGATGTAATATTTATACAAGTGGATAGCCCTTGGAACATAGATACCGACGAACAGATAAAAAGAAATGCAATTACGAAAAAAAAAATGGACTTGGGATGTTTTTCAATTCAGGTCTTCAATTGAGCATTCCAGATTCCCTCATCAAACCGGATAGTTAAATGGAAACACGTCCAAGTAGTTGTTTTATCTTGTAACTGTGAGGTCTTAAGATTGAATCTCGAGATCGGTTGACGTTTCCCCGAAATGTTCTCCTCAGTTACATCAGACAAATAACGGGACGATACCTTGAATTAATAGGAAGACTTTCCAACTTCGTTTCTCAACGCTCAAATTAATGCTAATTCACAAGTCAGTCTAAAAAACTGAATTGCTGTGATAGCTGTAAGCTTTTATTTTTTTTTCAGACGCAATCAGAGTTTTTTTTTTAGCTCGGTTGAGGTCTAGGTTCCCTGCTGATGAATACAATTCTTTCTAAGTGAATTCCTGCTTTATAATGGCTGAATTTAAGCACACAAATGTTTCGAAAATGTAGTAAATCCCTATTTAGAGTATGAAAGTGGTAACTTTTACCCACGTCATCAACCTCATAGTATGAGAAGGAAGAAACAGTGTTTTCTACTATCGTGAACAAATCGTTTTGCCTTTTATCATCTACTGTGAAAGACGTACTGTCACGTGACTACCCGCAATATAACTCAAAGTTAAATTCGTTGCAAGAAATGTGCAATGTGTCTTGTTTGCTCTACAGAACCGTTTAATTAAAGAATAGTGGAATTATGACTTAATAAATGTATAAATAATGTAAATAGGTTCTCAAAATGTATCTCTTAATCTAAAACTTAAGGAAAATTAGTATTTAATATCGATATATTAGGTTCAATTTTTAACTTCTGGTATTCGCTATTCCGGCGTGAAATCTCACTTCCAGTAAGCCTACTCCTGAACTTGCAGGAAAGCTGTAGAAACAATTGGCCAACACGCGTTCCACTTCTCTTTGAAAGCTTTTCCAGCATCGAAACTGTCGTTACCATATCGTATACAGGGTGTGTCAAAGAGTGATGCTAATTAAGTTTGGGGTGAATGCCTAGAACCGAAACAAGGAAAAAGTTCCTGTGAATTAAAAAAAAAAACGCGTAGTTTCGGAGTTACAGGCGCTCAAAGTTAGTAAAGCAACGTTACAAACACCATCAAATCTCAACAAATAATGATGTATGACAATCTCTGTATACTTCATTGACTTGTTACTTAACCATATTATAATTGGAGGGAATACGGTTCTTTGTTAGGTAAGAACTTCAGACGCTTTGAGCGAAAATTAGCTAAGAGATGTATAAATATTGAACGGAAAGGTTGTTATTATTAGTTTAGGTAAAGATTAGAAGTTCATATCGGCAAGGCTATTATTAACCCAAGCCTTGCAGAAAGTCGATTTGATTGGCATCAATCAATAGCTTGTTTAAACTATTGCATCTTAGTTAATGATACTACTAAGGTCTAAGTCTTCCAATATTTGTATGTTTTCACGTCTGTCTGTCGTGACTAATGATTCTGTGGCCTGCTTTCGTCTGTACGCATACTAGACGTGCAATATAACTTGAAGCAGCATGATACTAATCAGGAGAAGCGTAGATTACCGTCGAAATTATGATCGTTTTCAGAATATGTACGTACGTGAGTCTCTGCATAGATGGTCGAGCATTCAATTAGCATTAAATAGAGTTGAAAGTTTTCGCTACTCATGATGATTAGTTTCTGATCCAGCCGGGTGGATGAGCGGTCTGCGGCGGTAGGCCATCGGCTCGAAGGTCCCGGGTTCGAGTCCCGGCTGGGCCGTGGGTGTGTATTTTAAAAGCTAAAAGCGAATCGTGACGGGCCGAAGTCCAAAGTTACTAGACTGGCTCGTATAAAAATAAAGTTTAAGAATAGTTTGTTATTCCTCTGTCTAGCGTAACACCTAAGTATTTTGCTTCCGTTTTGTGTGGAACGTCGTTATTTTAGCACTCAACCCTGCTGGAACAAACGTATTCTGCGCTTGCTATGCAGCAATGCCCTTTGCTGCATTCACTTGAAGAATCCAGCAAAGGACTTTTCTATAATAAGTGTTCAGTTGTTCTTGCATCTAGCTGTAACGTAGTTGGAGGTGCCCTCTTACGGTATAAAAGACTCCAACATCTGCTGAAATACTTCAACTTGTTTTGTTTTTAATTTTATTTAAGGCATAGAAGAAGTAAAGAGCTGAGAACATTAGCTTGAAAATACGCCTTGTTCTCAAACTCTTTTTCCTCTTGCCCGCTCAAAAATGGTGTGGAATTTAAACATCTCCGGCATGTTATATCCACCGGTAAGAGATATCTGCGAAAACAAAGTTTCTCTAAAAGTGAGAAGATTCGCAAAATATGTTCGTAAATGATTGTTTGAAGAACAAAAATATGCTTTATACGATAAGACGATATGCTCATTGTACGCATCTGCTTAAAACTTTCATTTAACTAAATTTAGGAAATTAAAATACGTATTAATAAACTTACTTATTGCTTCAGATTGTTTCAAATATTGTGTAAGTGCTTCTCTTAAGCAAAAAGGAAAGAAGCCCAAAATTATATTTAATTTATTTAATGCACATCAATGGGCCCCATCGAGCATAAGCTCACAGCAGGGGCAGTACAGATGTTTAATTTTGATATTTGCATCTCTTTTTCAAAATAACATTGATTTCGTTTACATTTATGACACACACAACATACGCACACACATACGTGTATATGTTTACAATATGTTGCAGCTGTTTTGCTTGTTAATTATAGAATTGTTGAAGTTTATAAGGAACATTTATATCTATCCCATCATTTCTTTTGGTACATTTTTTTAAAAAAATATGTAGTTTAATAGTTTCATTATCCAAGCATG
The DNA here is from genome assembly GCA_022664845.1 of Lepisma saccharinum. Classification (NCBI taxonomy): domain Eukaryota; kingdom Metazoa; phylum Arthropoda; class Insecta; order Zygentoma; family Lepismatidae; genus Lepisma; species Lepisma saccharinum. The sequence continues at coordinate 9,997 of JAGDQP010025171.1, read as the reverse complement.
AATGTATGAATTCATTGTACGTTTCAGGTAACTGCTTTTTAACACTGTTCACACCGTAATGTTTGGTATTAACATTTACATAGTGTAAATTATTTTTCGTCCTTGTGTCATGATTGTGAATATCTAAGTTTTTCATGAAATGGATATTTGAATAAATACCTTTAGTATACAACCTGAAAACATATATGCCTTTCCTATATTGTACATCATAATCTATTGGCAATATTTTCGCATCTATAAATAGTTTGGACGTTGGATAGTACGTATGGTAAACCGTAAAGTATCTTAATTTCACTTTTTTGTAACCTTTGAATTAGTGCTTTATTATATTGGGTGGTATTAAACCCTAAGATGGTAAGATAAGCAAAGTGACTATGTATTATTGCATAGTATATCATTCTTTTCTCGGCATCTGTTAAAATCTTAGTTAAGCGATTAAGTGCTCCTACTACAGGTGACACTTTATTTATTACCTGTTTCACCTGCTCATTCCAATTCAGGTGTTGATCGATAATTACTCCCAAATACTTAATCTTATTGACTCTTTCCAACTGAATATTGGATGTTAATACTTTGTCTTCTGTTTTTATTTCAGTCCTAGGTCTATGAAATATTATGTATTTTGTTTTATTAGCATTTAGTACCATTGCACTTTCATGGAGCCAACTTTTCAAGAGGTTTAGATCAAAATCCATCATTGTGTATATCTCGTCAATTGAGACTGTTGTATATAATAATGTTAAATCATCAGCATACATATATAATTTTCTTAGAAATTCTACTCCACTTATATCATTAATATAAATTAGGAACAGCAATGGTCCCAAAACAGAGCCCTGAGGAACACCGCAAATAACTGTCGTCTTGTCACTGACCGCATTATTAACAAATACAAATTGCTGTCTGCCATTGATGTAATTTCGGAACCAACTTAACGCTGTACCACGTATACCATAGTCTTGTAATGTGTGTATCAAAATGCTATGACACAGTATCGAACGCTTTTCTAATATCTATGAATAAAGCTGCAGTCGCTTTACTTTCATCAAGCTTATTCGACACTTCAATAACAAAATGTATTACCACGCTTTGTGTACTTGATCCTTCTCGAAACCTGTATTGATGTGTATAAAACAAGTTTATCTTCTGTAAGTACGTCTTTAATTGACGATAAACGAACTGGGAGGAGACCCCCTAATTCCTCTGGCTAAGGCTTAAGGGAACTGACCGGGGTAGACGCCTAATGTCCAATCCATACGTTCACGTCGTGGGGCCTCTTAGTACCCAAGCAACTGCTTGGCGAACGAACATGGATGGGGTGCTCACCAAGTCGCATTAGCAGACAGCGTGGTGAGTCAAATATCAGCACATCTCCTTTCTTTACACATGATGGTACAAGTAAGGAAACAGCCTCGGAGGACCTCATTGCCCGGAGGACGGAATGCAGCTGGCAACGGCAGCGGTCAGTCCTGCAGAAAGTTAGAGGGTCAAAATGCTCGGGTTTGGACTGTAGACTGCCACGGCAACTCGAACGGACCTATACGTGGCGACCCTCAACTGTAAGTCACTTGCAGCAGAGGATAAATTAGAATTGCAGAATGAAATTAAGAGGATGAAGTGGGACATCATAGGACTATCAGAAGTGTGGAGGAAAAATGAAGAACAGTTGGAACTACCGTCGGGGCACACGTTCTACTTTAAAGGAACAGAAAATGGAAAACCGACAGGCGTTGGCTTTATAATTAATAAAGACCGGAAGTCACGGATAACAGAAATTGAAGGAATTTCAGATAGAATCGCACGGGTGGTTGAAAAGATAAACAAGAAATACAGTATAGAAATTATACAAGTGTATGCTCCAACAACCTCACACCAGGAGGAGGAAATCGAAGACCTATACGAGGAGATACAGAAGATTTTCGATAGTAGCAAATCGCATTACAAAATTGTAATGGGAGATTTCAATGCGAAAGTAGGAACCAAGCAGAGCAGTGACACGAAAGTGGGAAACTTTGGATTTTGGAAAAGAAACAGGAGAGGAGAGAAGTTAGTGGAATTCTCAGATGCCAACAGACTGTTCATTTCCAATATATTTTACAAGAAACCGTCGCAGAGGAAGTGAACATGGAAAGGCCCAAAATGGGACCTTCATTTACTTCAGGACTACTTTAAAGTTACCAGATCGGTATTTGCCTGGTGTGAATGAGGAAGTTCCCTAGGAAAATCTCAGTCATGATTGTCGGTTGCTGAGATTTTCCCCAGGATCTTCAGATTCTTATGCCAATATCCTATCAACTTAACTACAACCATTCAAAAGAAGGAAACAAGGTACAAATTTTACTAAATTCACGGGCAGAGCTATACGAACGTTTAAATTATTTAAATGACAATTTTTGTTACATGAATTTCATGTAAACTAGTGATGTCATAGTAGGTAGGTGACTCGTTTGTTCGAATTTGAATTTGAATTTATTTATGTCCTTCACGCATTTCAGGGTCAGGCCGGGACATGGGAGGAAAGGGCGTAAGTTGAAGGTACTATTGCAGCATTTGTTTAGTTTGACTGGGAAAAGACCTGCTAAAACTTCGGTCAGGATGGGTGGTCGTTGGAATTGAACCCACAACGTCCCGAATGCTAATCCAACGCCCTACCACTGAGCCACGACAGCTCGGTGTGACTCGCTTGTGAATCAGTGGTAATGTTCTTCCTTCAAAATTGGAAAGAAAGACATTCGAAACAGTCGGCTAGTAATCCTAAGGTCCTTGCAATCATACCACGTATATGCTAGAATGGTATTAAATTCAGAACAGGGCAGCTTTTCCCTCATTTTTTCTGGATCATAATTACAATAACAAAGTTAATGAAACAGATTTATTAAATTTTTAAGTTAATGGACTGCTAATAAAAATAAGGTTTTAATAGACTTTTTATTATTCTGTGTAGATAGAAAGAAAGAGAAACACACACATTCGCGACCACCATCCATGTAACACAGTCGATCAAATACTGTGTGAGTTGGTTCTCCGGCATAAGATCGTACGGTACAAACGATCTTGCGTCCCTCTACCAACTTTAAAAACACTAGAGGCCCTCACAGATGGTAGAGACCTTGACGAGGTTGTGAGGCTTCCAACCAACATCTGCCTGTACCACAAATATTAAAAACCCTGCCACATTGGACAGAAATAAATTACTTCAGGTGGAACGTGCAATGCCAGTTTAGCAGTAAGTGAACCATCTCAGTTGCCAATTCAAAACAAAAGCATTTAACGGAACGGTATATTTGACTAGAACTCCAGTGGACACTGGATAGCTTGCGGATGAAATGCCCATTGCAAGTCACCATTTCCATCAAGATACTTCATTAATAAAGAAATAAAATTTGCATTTGGAAGAAATACAAATCACCATTCAGACAGACACTTTCCAGTTTGTTTGAGATGTCCCAAGAAGACTGGGCTCTAAACCACTTTCATGTATCATGAGAGTTCGGAAACTACACATGCAACTTCCAGTAGCGCACCACCATCTGTATTTCTTCTGAACAGGAATATCCAACTCTTATTCATCCAGTGTCTCATTACAGGATACGGAAAAATGGCTCCTTCGGAAAATAGAAAGCGCGAAGCCAGTCCTCAGTTCAAGTGGTAAGAACTAGGCTAAACTAGAACTGCCCGCACAGAAAAAAAATGTTGTGCGCTAGAAGAAACTCCCAAAAGTTTATTTTAGGAACAGGTCTCACTTTGCTACGAGGATGTACTCTGGTCTCACCTAGCAGTTACGATCCATTGTGCGCCAAAAGTAAGTTCTGTGTGGAAGCGGTTTTCAATTTGACAGTCTCTGGATAAGACGAAGCGATTGCCGTCTGTCATGGCCAGGGCTAGAAACTTGATGAAATGTCGTCAGCTTTCTGAGAGTTGCTGAATGATTCAGATCATAATAAAAGTAATTTTACGTAAAACTTAAGCATTTTTATTTTATTATGCATTCTCTGGTGCTTTTATGTTTCTTGATCATTTCTTCGCTTTTGGATCATTTTGGGATGATTTCTGAAGTTTTTAACTTAATTTGGAACCTTTCCTCTTTTGTATAATTGCTTAATCTGCTTCACACATGTGTTTTTACAAAATAAATATCAAAATGTCAACAAACGCTTTTCTTTTTGCGTTTAATTAAAGACCGTCAATTATTTCGATAACATGGTACAAGCTGGTAGTGTTTTGAATGCAAAACATATTCAAAACGTATTCATCATTACACGGTATTAATTTGCTTTACACAAAGATCCTGTCTGCAGTTACATATTCAAAGTTCTAAAGTGATATTGGTTACTGCTGTAACTGGAAAGACAATCCGGCCTTCGCAACATAATTATTTTACACAAAAGTGGTTGGCTAGCTTTCACCGTTCACACATGATCATAGAAAAGAATAAGAAAGTTATAGAGGAACTCTCGCGTGCAGGGGCTACAAATATGTAGAAGTTAACGCAGGCCCGTAGAAAACCATAAACTATAGGAGAGGTTCACATGACACGATAGTTCCTCTGATTCTTCAACAACTGACTCGCATGCTTGCAGAAATGTCATTTCTATTCCCTGAAATTTGAAATTGTCCTTACCTAAATATATAATACCCGTCCAATCTTGATATCAGCACTACCCTACTGATTATATCTTTCAGACAGAAAATTTTCAAATGTTAAGTCAGTTTTTCGGTGCTTTCAGCTCACTCGCCACTGGGTTGGGCCAACAGTGAGAATTTTCGGGTGATTTGAATGAACACTTATAGGTGTCAATTATCTCTCTGGTGATAACTAGATCTCCCAAGATAGACAAAAACTGCTCCCAGTCCAATGTACACCTTTGTACAGAAGATAATTGAAACAATTTCGTTGAGAGGACATAAATACCACAATTCGCCTTAGTCTTCAGTAGGTAAAGTTGTGAAGCGTTATATGACGGATATGTTCGTCCGTCTGGCTGACAACTACTTTCAACTCAGGAACGAAGGAGGTTGAGCTGTCTTTGGATAGGTTTCGGGAGATGAGACAGAACCTCATAGTGTTCAAAACTACATAGATCTGGTCTGTTCGTCAGTTCATATACAATATTCAACTCAGAAATTATTAGGGCTACGAACATTGTTGAGGTATCGTTCGAGAGGATTCGGCAAAACCAGTTCAACATTGTATATGTCATGTCTATCTTTCCGTCCGTTGATAAATTTCAACACAGGAACTGCTAGGGCTATGAAGGTGTTTGAGATGTCGTTTGAAAGGTTTTGGCGATAGTACATGTACAGAGTACCTCGACTAGGCTCCGCCTCATTTGTTTTATTTATAGATGAATATTTTATTCGTAAGTCAAAATTCCAAGTTGTGGGTGTCCTTAACAACTAAGCACAACTTATGGAAATACAGTAGAACGGTGATTATCTAAACGTCATTCATCCGAAACGTCAAATATCCAAATTTGTTAATTAAAATACAATAATATAAACATTGGAAATTTGGTAAAGGAATTGGCAAACTCAAAAGACTGTAAGAAGCAAGTTCTCTAGCGTTTACCACTAGCAGACAACGACCAAGAGGATGATTTACCGTTATCTTGGGGAATATGATCCTCATGGCCGCAACATGAATGCTCCATAATTTTTTTAATACGCTAATGGAAGATGAAGTACCAATTTCAAGGAGTTGTAATGCTAGGTGAAAGTGAAATTCATCAGGTCGATTTCATGTGTCACTTTGTCGTACAGGATTAGAGTTATGCCAAAATTGACTTCGTCATTGGGTTTCTTGGAACATTCCATTACAAATTGATATATCACATGACCCACTTTCTATTTAAACATTTTTGAAGCAAAGTCAAGATGGCGGTCATTGTCGTCATACCCTCCAGCATGTATCACCTTCTATCCAGTATCCATTAATGGACATTTGCTTTCAACATATGTAATCAGTTTATAAAAGAAAAGGCATTGTCTGTACTCTGTATTCGATTTACTTGCTCTCTACGTTGTATCTTTCTCGGGTCTCCTTATTGTTTGTTGACCACAGTACCTATAATTTTGGCTGTGAAGGTACCTACATACGAATTTTCATCAACATCGGGCTCTGTCACCTGAGTGTTCCTTGTCTATAGTAACAATGTGTAGTACTATACTGTAGACTTTTACCGTTCACGAGTGATGAGAGTCCAAAGTTGAGATTTGGACTTTTACATTTCGTCTATCCTGAATTTTCAATAAAACAACTTAAATCAAGAGTAAAGCGACTTAGTTGTTGTTGTTGTTGTTGTTCTTGAAGAAGAAAAAGAAGAGTCACCTTGCTTAAAGAACTTTTCTTTTCTCGTTTGTATTTACAAATGATTTCTCGCTTTTCAACATTTTACAAAATTCACGAGAATTGGTTAGGTCAGTGTGTCAGGTTATTTTAATTTTTCGTTTTACACGTTTCCTTGTGCTATCTTACTCCCTGTTCTTACGTTAGTCTTTAATATTTCCTGTACCGAGACGGTCATACTCTTGAAGGACAAAATATTTTTTATATATTTTCATTTTTCAGGCCTTTAGGCAATTTTGGCTCATGCCGGATGGATAATGATGGAATGAATTGAAGAAAGTGGGAGGAAAAGGGAGTGTGAAAAGCCACGCACACGGTGTTTGTCCATCACAGAGCCCGCATAGCATGAGCAGGGATCGAACCGACGACCCCTAGCACCAGAGGTAAGTGTTCTACCATTCACCGCGCCCCACAGGAGAAACGAAAATAGCACACACGCTATGAGAGTGTCATTGCATTCTGTGCCATTTTAACATTACTTTTTTTTATATATAGCTCTCTAAAAAACATCGCTCTCGAAAGTAGCTATAATAATATGCATTGCGTGATTGATTCACTTAACTGCGTGTGAATTTCATTTCAACTCAGTCAAACTGCATCTCTATGTGAGAACATATGGGAATGAAATACTACAAAACTACGTTTATATAAAAAGAATTAAATGCCAAGACTCCGCAATGTCTTCAGGGTCAGTCGCAAGTAATTTCTTCGTTCCACGTGTAGCTGAAAATTGGATTTCGTGTTCTCTCTGAGAGTCATAATATGACTGTGTACGCGTAAAATGCCATTCGTGACGAGAGTAGAACCTCAAAATGATTATATTTTCGGTAGTAGCAATATAATTTCTGTTTTACGACAGCAAAACAAGTTCTTTTAAGAAATTTACAGTAGAAAAAAGTTAATGTGGTCTAGTTAGTAGTTCTATTTTGTCCCTCTTTTCCTCATACAATTATCTGTGTGTACTCACTTACCCCGTATGTTCCATATCCTTAATATTGAAGAATGTGCCACTGGTAAACACCGTGTGCGTTCCCAAAATATTATAATCGAGGAATACGAGGGTAGATGAATAAGTTCTAAGCATCATTAAGACAGCAGACGTATGTTCAAAAGTGCGTGGTGATTATATTCATCATAGTCTCATTCTAACGAAATGCACATTTTACATCCTTACTGCAGACATTGTTGCCAACAATAATGACTTGAAAATAGCTAAAAAGTCATCAAAAAGTAGCTAAAACCCTATTTTACCAATGCTACAATTAAGCGTGTTTGTCGCCACAAAAGGTAGCTAAATTTCTATGCACACTTTAGAGAAAGCGAGAATGTTTGGTAGCTAACCGAAAAGAGCTAGGTTTAGCGAAAAAATAGTTATATAAATAGACAACACTGCTTACTGACCAGTCCGAAGTTCCAAAATTGCTCTGGTACTATCTGCACCGTCAATATGCGTACCTTTAAGACCATTTCCTATCTGAGGAAGAGGTAATAGTGGGACAAACCCAGGTACGGGGATGTTCGTCCGCCAGTTTGTCCATTGCTAGACGTGCCTTGGGTGCTGGAGAAAGATGACCACTTCCGCCAGCTTTTCTTGTTCCTCTTTTCTTCAATGCCGCCTTCAGTTAGTCCAAGAGAAATGAGTAATATGCGACATTGATTGTTGCTCCTTATCTGAGGTAAGCGACCAGCAGGATCGCCTCACAATCCCAGAAGACCGTGGCCAGGACTTTTCAGAGGACCTCTGTACCCTGGCTTACTTTTGAGGTCGAAGACTGCTGTTGTGCTATTTCGTCACTGGATCATACAAATATAACCAGGTTTCTTTCACGGTCACCAGTCGTCGCACGAAATTGGTACTATTGATTTGGGCCAAAATCTCTTGGATCTCTCGAAGACTGTACTGCTAAAAGAATGCTCTTGTTCGCATGCTTCCATGTATTTGGTTAAATGCAAACATTAACATCAAAACAACCCCCAATTTTCTCCATAAAATTCAACTTCTGAAATAATAGTTTCGGTTTGTTCTAGTATTTCAACAGTCAATGGCAAAATGGTGTCGTCTTAATTAATGAGATAAAGAATTGAAAAGAAGATTAGAATTTCAAGAAACCGGCATAGTACAATATGTTAAGCTGTTATCTGACTGAATTTCATTCAAATGTGTTCTGTACTCTCATAGGGAAAAATGTTGATTTGAACATAAAGCAGATAATTTATTCAAATATGAAAGCTATTATTATAGAAAACTTTTTCATGATTTTTGTGACTCTGAAGTAAATATTTCAAATATGATCAGTATTTTCATAGGGGGGAAAATCTTGATATTAATAAAGCAGAGAATTCGTATGATTATTTGGATCTTATTTCGACATGTACTTCTTTTTTTTTTAATACGTATATTGTTATTTTAATGTGTGTTTATTTTTATAACATTCCTATTCAGTACTGCCCAATATAATTTCCCATCAGGCGAATCTTGAATTCTATTTTCGTCCTTCAAGATTCGCCTACATGTTATCTTGAGATTCCGTTTGTAACTTCCATAGCCAAACTTTAAAATTCGAAACTTGAGGGCATCGTTATGAATAACGTGAAATTTTGACGTTGCTTTTAGGTCTCTTGAGAGCATAGTGCCGGATGTTGCTAACTATGCAAAACTTTATATACCCGACCGTCAATCTAACCATGTAAAAAATACGTCATGAAACACAAGGTGTAGAGACGTGGTTCAGGTCTCGTTGAAAACGTCTTGACTGCACTTTCTTGATCGGTGCAGTGGGTCTTGAGATAGGTCCGTCCATCCCCATTCCCTGTCAAAAATATCTCTCATGAACCAAAAGGCGTATAGACATGGTTGAGATGTTCATTGGAAAGGTCTTGACTAGACTCACTCAAATCCGCCCAATCGTCTTGATCGGTGCGGTGCGTCCCTTGAAGGCAGGGATGTTCAACCTTGGATTTTCAATGTATAAGCCATTAACATAGTCTATAAGGGAAACCTATGGGGCAGGCTTGCGGATTTCGTCACATACAGACTTCGAAGTTGACACTAGCTGCATTCCTATGGTATCTAGCATTACTATGCATTACTATGGTATCTGTAAAGGGTATATAATCTTTGGTATCTAGGGTCCCTCGTAGCGCTCATTTGTTTTTGTTCCAGAATTGTCCTTTTCTACAGTAAATACTGAGACAATGGCATATTTTTATTTTTATTTATTTATTTATTGCGGGAGATTTTGTAGTTTCTTCAGTGTGTCCGATTGCGAATGTAGTGCGATGTTTCTAAATTGCAAATTGAGACATTTATGATAATAAAAACTTAAGGCTGTCTCGTATATTGAACTTAAAATCGAACCTATTCTATAAACAAGGAAACTGTGAAGTTGAAACACCTACATTTTAACAAATAAATACATCAGTAATGTCACAAAACAAGTAAAATCTCCAAGTTGAAAGTGTAGTGTGAATCTGAACAAAAACACCAGAGGTGCAAAAAGTGGAGCCAAGTTCTTTAGCCCTAAAAAGGTGTGAAATGGGAGACGGATGAGCCAAGTTCCTTGGTGACAGCATGTAACAGGAACAAAGGAACTTGGCGCGAGGAGGCAAGGTTCATGATCCTCAAGCTATAAGGGTGGTGGGGATCCTAAA
>JAGDQP010025170.1:11512-25916 GCA_022664845.1 Lepisma saccharinum | reverse complement strand
TGTAGGATTTTCAAATATGCATTTTTGGATAGTCCGGGTGTGACTTCCTCCAATACTTTCTGAACTGCCTACTCTCCGATTTTTCGTATGCGACATAATCAGCATTTTCCCACGCTTTCGGCAGCATATAGCTCCGAAAGTACTGAATATTCGACCCCCCGTTTTTTTGAACTTTTTCTTAGTTCGATCTCAGGTAATTACCTTCATCTTTTTACGCATTAAGAGAACACCTTATATACATACTGAGCCGACGTTGCTCAGTGGTAGATCGTTGGCCTAGCATTCGGGAGGTTTTGGGTTTGATCCCAGTAGCCTACCATCCTGACCGAGGTTTTTCCAGGGTTTCCCTCATTCGCGCCACTCAAATGCAGAGAAGGCACCTTCCAGGTGGCCCTAGACCGCACATTCCCGAATTCTTTTCTCTCCTCTATCCCGACCTGAGCTAGATGCGTAAAGGCCATAAGTGAAATTCAAATATATATATCAATCACAACAATATTCGATCCACTACTGGATGAGATCTCTCCACGGATGGAGGAGTTGATCTACTGTTCCCACGCTGACCAGACGGGTTGGGATATATATTTGAATATATATAATACACGTACAAAAAGCTGAACTTTTTGCACCTCTGGTGTTTTTGTTCAGATATACATATACGTGATATGCAAGATTTGAAATTAACTTAAATTGAAGTGTGTTTAGTCACTCTCCAAGTTAGTTCATTTTAGAGTAATGTGGCTGCTGATGCTTCAATAGACAACCCATTCAAGGGTCGCAAACACCGAGTGATCAAGATTTCACTTATTTGAAGAGTAAGGGCCAATTGTACTGTGTTGTCTCAACAGTTTTAATGTAATATGTATAAGTACTTGTGGTTTCATATTTTATGTATTATTCCGTAGTAAATCACATTATAATAAGCACAATATAACTTTTTAGAAAGCATTACGTGATACAGGAAAACGGAAAGCAAATTTAAAAACAGCACACAAGAATTAGGTTTGGTCACTTATCAAGCCGCAGAAACATCACTGGTAAGTGTAATTTAAGCAGTCAGTTACTATAGGTATTACGCAGAGGAACCTCCAAATTACATCATTGAAGGCTACTAACATAAATGCAATACTATTTCATAATTCTGGTAATTTTGAGTTGCTCTGTTTGCATTGAAATGATCTTCTGTTGAAAGGCTGACCTTCGTCTTAATTTTAAGGCACAGTTGTCTTGAAAAGTTAATTGAAGATATTGATGGAATAAGGGCACATTCGACATTCTTTACAAATTATAAAATGTAGTTAAACAATTATTCTTTGTAAACAACACCATATATAATCATAATTATCAGCTTATGCACATATCATTTAACAGAGTCTGATCCAACGCTCAGCAAATTTCTGCATCACAAAGCCAATAACTAAATATTTTATACATAAGTAATATAAACATAATAACGGCAATTAAGGCGAGAGAGCTCGTATTTCAAGTGTCCATATCGTGCTAAAATGATAAGGAATTAGTACAGTTACATTGCACTAAAATAGAAACATATCGGACCTGAGAAAACTAGGTTATTCATAATCACAAAATAGTATTATAATTAAATGTTTCAGAAATTTTGTCCACCTTCAATAAGAAGAAACTTGTCGAAATAGGTTTTCCATACATCGAGAATTTTCTGCCTGAATATCTCCACGTTCATTTCTAATCATCCCTACTCTCACCTGGTAATATTTTCGAAATGAGTCCTGATTCTTCGGCGTCAGATATTTTTACTTTATATTTCTGAACTCGCGTGTAGTGTTACGTTTCGCGTTACTTAAGTTGTTTGCATTTGCTTTTGTTTTATTGCTTAGCCATCCCCGCCATGCTTGTTTTCGTTCTTCATAAAAGCTTGTTTTTATGTCATTTATTCTCACCTACTTTATTCTCACCACTTATGTCGTTTATTGCCGCATCCCTTACTGTGTAACTTTCCGCCTATGTATCTAGGCTGAGTTTAGTGCAGATCAAACTAACCTGGACAGGTCTCACTAAGATTGTGGTAATTCCAGTTCTACTAGACATTGGAAATTGTTCCTCTTGTACCTCATATATCTTAATCTAATGGAAAAGATGTATTTTAGTTCCTTCCAAGAAGTCCTAATTGACCTCAATACAAAAAATGACCGAAATAAACCGTGGCGAAAAATCCAGGTTTGGTAATTCCTAGGGTTGTAATGCCTTTGACGCCTTCTAAGATTTTGCTAAATGGCTAACGCCTCTCCTTAATTGTGCCCAAGTTTTATTGTTTATTTCTTATCATTTCGCTACAGAAACTTAACATCGCAAGGTTGAAAGATCTTCAAGCACACTTTTGTACTGACACCAACTTTCCTTCTGTTCCTTTTTAAAATGTTGTGTCAGCAAATCATCTCTTCTGGAAGTATTAAAGGAATTGAAAATACCTTGTTTCAAATAGCCATTACGGTATATATTGTATCTACAGATTTTGCAATGTCGAATTCTTACAATGCCCGAATTCAGTAAAATTGTCCCTATAAACAAGGTTTACCGACATTGTTGGTAAGTAAAATAATTACAAACTTTAATATTTGTCTGCCACGTTGACTTGAAATCGTGAATGTCTAATATTTTTTAGTTTTACTCCTTCTCTATTTTAATAATTCATGTAAGAATAACTTCAATATGATTGATATTGTACAGTACAAGTTATAAACGTACAAGCATTTTAAAGAAGTTTATGTTTCATTATCATATTTGTCTTTCACAATCACAGGTTTTCATTACGGACGATCCACTTAACTGGTGCCGTTATTCAAAACGGAGATATAAAGTAAGAGGTTTTCCTTTTTTTTCTACTCTCTTACTTAAAAATGACGTATGATACTACCTGTTAATGCATTGTTGTATTTTTATAAATCATAAATGGTTGATTTAGATATCATTGGAGGGTTAGAAATTGGGAATACTATTCTTTCTTAGAGCGTGATATTGAGATAAGGTCACCTTACAAAATGAAGAAGAAGAAAGTTAAACTGACAGACCTACCTATCTCTTTTACTAAAGAAAAGTAAAATTACTACAGAGTAATTCTTTCCCGTGCTCAGAGCTTAACTTTGTAAGTAAAGAAGCTTTCTAAAAATATCGAAATCACCAACATGTTTATGGGCAAATGCCGTCAAGATAACACTTACTAATCTCATATAGTGTGGCAGGAATCGCGGAGGAAAAAATCCATATTTTTTCTTGACACGTATTTGAGTAGAGCTGTCGGTTCCACGTGGTGTTAGCCAATTCAGACTCGAAAGCCTCCAGTTGGCTACTGTCAAGCTTTAATACGGACAGAAGACAACGCACGGAAACTTGTCTTTAAAGAGAAAAAACAAACTGCTCATTCAGAAAATATCGGATTTCAATGACAAGACCAATAACTTAGTTCTAATACGATTTCAGAACACATTAGTAATTTTATAATTTCTCCGAGTCAGTCAGTGTTACAATTAACCGGGGGAAGTCATCCCATCCCTTCTGCAGTAAAGTTTCTGTGTTTGGTTTTTAAGATTGTTTTAACATCACAATTCTTTAAAGGAAGTGTCAAATTATCTTGATTTATTTGAATAAATCTGTTATTTTACTATTCTGATATACAGTATTTATTACAATAATTTTATTGTTTATGAAATGAGGAACTCAGAAGCAAAGGGATCAAACTGATGTTAAACATTGTTTTTAAAAGTTCGAGTTCATATTTTATATATGAAACAAAATATGTGACACAAAATATTCGTATTTTGTTCAAAGACACATTAAGATCTGTACAATGTATGAATATATTTCGAGTTATACATAAAATATGAACTAGAACTTCGTTTATTATTTAATGTCACCTGCATTCCTTGTTTCTAAGCAACTCAAATGTAAGCAAAGTAGAATTATGTTCACAATATAAACTTTTAAAACGTAATCTTCTTCACAAAGAGTGATACTTTTCTCGTGAAATATTTCATGTGTTCTTGTGAACTATTTGGAAAATGCTTCAGATGGTTATTGAATTGACAATTTTATTTCTAAGGAAAGCAATTTTAAGTAGAAAAAAACTCAAGTAGAACAACGTGAATATCAATTACAGTCAACCAATCTGCAAAATTTATTTATCTTTTAAAAAATGAAGCTGCTGTCATATAAACGTTGCATTTCATTGAAAATATTAATATTGCACTTGAAAGTGTCTTAGAAAAGAGTCAACCAAGAATTCTTGAAATAGTTTAGAAGAAGTACAAGGATAGTTCTCATTATAAAGTGAATCTGTATTTGTATGATCATCTATCAAGAGAAGTGTAATATATTATAGTCGAGGTGATTAGGATGACGCAGTAGAATAAAGAGATTTGAAAGTAGTAGGTAAGAATGCAGTATCTGAATGGAACCAAACAGATATATTCGTTGGGCTTTGTAACCAACACTGAATAATTGTTGGAGTGCTATATCTAATACAAAATAAAATTTAATATTTTATGAAAACTCCTAATAAACTGCTTTCAGCGGTTTCAAGTCAAGATAACTCGCAAGCAAACTTATTATGTAGTATGATGTTGAGCAGATATCAAAGGTAGGATTGTGCTCCCATAAATCGCGATGATTAATGTGATAAGACAAATATGTTATGTGTACGTGATCTGATAATAAATGACATGATACGATCATACGAATAAATTAACCGAAAGCGGGTTGTTTTTTATATCGCTTTGGCGGACTGTGGGAAATTTGAATATTCCTAAAAGGAACATGCACTCTTGCTCTATACTGGCACAATAAATTACTTTAAATTTGGAGTTAATGTCCCCGTATAATGATGGACATTAATTGACTCTAGATTTTTAAGGAATCGTGCAGAATGCAAATGAGTCCTTTGAGTTGTTCCCCCACTGCCCTGATTGATGTGAGAATATAATTTAACTATAGAACCCATATTTAAAAAGAAGATAATGAGAGATTGTTAGAATAGTAAGCAATATCCGTGAGCACGAAATTAGCCTCTTCATAAATTGTCATTTTCTGATATGTAAATGTAGGCGTAATGATTCCTACCACAGTGGAATGCTTTTACGAAGCGGACGGTTTGATTTAACGAATACAATAACCAGTGTCGGACTGGAACCCGTGTGGCCCCGGCTGGAAGAGCAGTTCAGGGGCCCCACGCTAGGAGTTGAATACATCCCATCATTTGCTTCGGATCCGAGGCACACAACTTCATTTTTTAATTTTCAGCGTCCCGTCTTTTCTGAGAACCACTCTTCATGACAGACACTTCACAACACTGGCAGCAAGCAATCAGTAATTGTTAACTCACCATTGCTCTTCTGAAAAGTGTCTGATTGAAAATTACAAAGCGGTTGTCGCTTTTTGCACCCGCGCACGGTAGACTGAAGAGGAGGGGAAAATAGACTTACAAGCGATAAGAAACTTGCACGTGTTGCTTACTTAATTGTTGAGGTAACAATAGGCTAGTTACTACATTTCATAAAAACCAGAAAAAATGAAGAAAAAAGGCAAAGATAAAGAAAAGACAAACAAGAAGAAATGTAATACATGCGTCTTCGTATGCGTACAGAAATATGCTCATCAATTTATTTTCGAACATAATGCTCCTGCATATGAAATATTCATTTTGCGTTAAAAATCCTTAAATATGTATTTACATATGCAATATGCAAAATGTGCAATTATCCTAGCCCTACTGATAACATAAATTCAATTACTGTAGTGTAGAAAAGGGACCCCATTCTGTTTGCTCTATTGTAAATTCAGGCTATAATGATCATCATAATTGAACGAAAAATGACGGATGTGCCATGTTTTCTAAATGTTATTTCTGTTGTACATCGCCGTAACCTTCGTGAAGAGCCCGTAAGGTATTGGGGGCCTTCTGGACGTAGTAAGATCTACAGTTATCTTTCTGATGTGTGTGGGAATACTCAGTGACCTGCATGTGATGTAGACCCGAATTTCGTGGTTCTTTTTGTTAATATTGTAAGTACTTACATACGGATTAAAAATTTATATATAAAAACGAAGTTGAGGGTGGGGCCCCGGCCGGGATTCCGGCCGTGGTCAGTCCGAGACTGACAATAACTTTTACCACGTTCTTGTTTGTCCCTTTAAAAGGAACATTCAGTTTGAATGCAAAGCCAATGCTTCGGCGCTGACCTATTATGACTTGTTTTGACTTATTTTGTGTGAAGCATTTGTGTGGTTAGCACGCTGGGCGTATCCGAGACTTAAGTTGAAGGTTTTATACTGGCATCACAGTTTGAGATGTACAATGTATTACAGTAATGAAAAAACTTTTTTTTAACATTAAAAATGATCTTTAGGTAACTTTGGCTCAGGCCTGGATAGGGTACAGGAAGGGTCGGAAAGGAGTTGGATACGGTCTATGTTGAAGCTATAAACATCAGAGTTTGAGATGTACGGTGTATTACACTAATGAAAAAAGCCTTGTTTTTCGAACATTAAAAAATGGCCTTTAGGCAACTTTGGCTCAGGCCGGGGATAGGGTACAGGAAGGAGTGGGTTGCAGAAGTTGCTATCTGACCATCGCAGTTTGAAATGTAGTACATTCACGAAATTAATTTTATTTAGGGGCTTTAAGCAACTTTGGCCCTCATTGAGATAGAGTAAGAGAATTGTGGCGATTAGAGCCTATTTTGAAGATACCATTCCGGAATTTGCATGAAAAAAACACAGGAAAAGCTCGATGAGGATGGCTGCTTGGTGAAATGGAACCCGCGACCTCCCCAGTGCGAAGCCAGCGCTCTACCAGTGAACCATGGCGGTCAGATTTGATTTATTTTTATAAGATATCTCACAGTGCGGTGAGAAACTTATGAGAAATAACTGCCTGATGTGACTGACGAGAAACGGTGGAAAACCCTTAGTCAGAATGATTGATCCTCCGGAATGTAAAGCCAGTGTGGCCTCATAAAAGAACTTGGTTCATCTTGTTGTCTCGTAAATCCAAGTTTAAATTAAACACATGTGCTCCAGCAGAGATTTGAACCCGCTTACCTACTCCTTGTCGATTTGAAGTCTGTGACATTACTGCCTGGACTATATAAATTTAATAAGTCGCTACGAAATAATATCTTGTTTTCAGGCAACTTTGGCTCAGTCCAGGGTCGGGAAAGGATGGTAAAAGAACTGGCTGTGTTGAGATTCAAGTGACTTGAGTTGAAGGAACACATATGGTATTTGTTTGGTGAAACCTCGGAGAAACACTGCGCAGAAAATTGTTTTAGAAACCCCATGTAAAGTTAGTATCTGACGAATGAGTAAATAGGTTGGTTGGTTGGTTGGCCAATGTTATTACTTGCAAGACCAGCGGTATAAATCTAGCGGTTAACCATTGAGTAGATAACATGGTCGGCTAGTATTATTGATTGCAGGACTGTATTGTTTAAAGGTATTGAGTTTTTATTGAGCAGATAGGAAGATCTTTGACTAGAAAAGCCAGCACTTTACCATTGAGTAGAGAACATAGTTGATTACTGTTACTGAACCTAGGGATTTTGGCAATGTAACGCTAGCCTTTTACCACAGAGTAGACAGACAGAATGGATCCCGAATGTTATGTGAACCATGGAACAGAGACGATAGTGAACGGGGAACTTTCGGCATTGTAAAGCTATAGTGACTTGGTGGAAAAAGATATAAGAATAACTAGGATAATTGAAAAATGCAGTGATCATTGTATAATGGAATTATTTCTTTTTGTTTTAGATTATAAGTAAATGTGTTCTCTAGAGTATATTGCACAAGAGCGTCATCCTGTTAAGGTTAACTTGAGGTACGTATCTGAACTATTTTCCTCGCCTAGCGCGCGTGCACTCACACACACACACAAAATAATAAACAAAAAAGCCACTTATGTGATCAAAATCGTACTTTGCTGCATACAACCTTCTGAACTCACCATCTTAGACCAACTGACGGTATTTGACTGCTCACAGCGCCTTGCACGGCGAGTAGGAAAAGCAAGCTTTTGCTTAAAACTAAATTGGGGCACCATCGGTGGTGGTTACTAGAAGCTTGTTTTGGTCCTTTGTTTAAATGTAGACACATGAATGATTTGAAAGCAGAACAATATAGGATAACCAAACAAATGTACAACATTCATGTCGCCACTCACTAGGGCGCTAAAAACAAGTTTTGAACGAGAAATCCTACAGACTCAAGACCTATATTGTTTTAACGCTTAGGTCCAAAGATATTCAAAGAAATATACAACACTCATGTTGGATCCCTTACCCACCCCGTAGACCACTCAAAATCAAGTTTTAATTGGACAATCCTACAGATTTGAGATGTATATTGTCTTAAAGCTTAGGGCATAAGATATCCAAAAAGTAAACAACAGTCATGTTCGATCCCTACCCCATCCTTTAGACCACTAAACAAACTAGTTTTCAACGACAAGTCCTACAGACTCTAGACCTATATTGTTTTAAAGCTTAGACCATAAGATAACACGACCATAAAATAAGAAGTCATATCCGACCCCACCCCCTCTGCTAAAATATGAAATTTAAAAGAGAAGACTTATCTATTGAAACACTTACAAATATCTAATAAAAGCCACTAAAATATTCTCGAAGTTAGCTTACTAATACAGATGTTTGGGGAGGTAGACGCGTTGAACCATTACATTACAAAACGTTCATTATCTTCCGCTATCAAAATTAAGTTTCGATACTATCGAAATCCTACTAAAGGACCATGCAGGTCATAATTTGCCATTTTCATCCGGGACATTGGCGGTGACACTTTATTTTGCGCGTCTCCTGCAATGACAGTAGCACATCGAGGACGTAGGATCCCTTATTTTCCAGGACCCGTCTACCAACGTGAACATGGTATAGGAAGTTTATTTCGTGGTCTGTTTCGATTTGCCATGCCGTTCATTAAACAAGGTGCAACAGCTGTTGGAAGTCAGGCTCTACAGACAGGAGTCCAAGTTGCTGGGCATATGTTCTAAAATCGACATATAAAAGAATCCGCAAAGACACGTGTACGTGAAGCAGGATCGGCTTTAAAGACAAAAGCGGAAACGAAACTAAATCAGTTACTTACCGGTAATGGTAGGAGACGGGCACGTAAGTGAAGAGCTCCTGGACGTGTTGGGCCGCTAGTAAAGCGCCGTAAACGTAGAAGTACCATGCCGAAAGTTATTTTTAGTTAACAAACATATCGTTCCTTATACCGGGGAGTAAAGAGTGCTGTACCAATGAATTTGATTTGGTATCTGTACCTACGACACAATCTGCCTTTGAATCTTCTCGCATGGTCGAATATCGACCTTATCCACAATCACATCCGAAGGCCCGATTGAATTTGTTATTCTCGGAGATACTGCAGAGTATATTCATATCGCATACCTCTACGTTCGATGTAAAGTCGTGCGTGTGGACGGTTCCAATGTACAAGTTGCTGCAGAACGACCTCCACTCGTTGCCTTCGATATTGTTTCATCCGTCAATAATTTCCTCCATTCTCTTTTTGAACAAGTTGACGTTTATTTAAATGATAAAGTAATTTTGTCTTCCAATGAAACCTATCCCTATCGTGCCTATTTTGAAACAGCTCTCAATTATTAAGAGGATGCTAAAAATACACATTTGAAAACTGCCTTGTGGTATAAGGATACCGCAGGGCAATTCAATACTCTGGGTAAAGCAAATGTAGGATTTCAAAAACGTAGTGCAATGGTTGCTGGTAGTGCTTCTTTTGAAATGTTAGGTCATCTTTTCACCGATATTACAACGATTTATCGTATTCTTCCCAATAAAGTTAATCTTCGAGTCAAGTTGACTCGGAGCAAAGATGCATTCTGTCTTGTGGCAGCTCAAAATTCTAATTTTGAAATTCAATTGGAGGAGGTCATACTGTATACAAGTCGAATGGAAATATTTGCTGATGTAGTCCTTCAGTTAAATCAGTATATGCTTCAAGATACTGCAAAACTCCCGTTAACACGTGTAGAAACGCGTGTGCATACCATACCTCAAAATGTACTGACGTACAATCTGGATAATATATTTTTGGGTAATGTATGTAAAGGTGTTGTCATCGGGTTTGTTTCAAATACTTCATTCAATGGTCGATACGATCTCAATCCCTTCCATTTTGAACACTTTAATCTGAACAAATTGCAAGTACAGGTTGGTTCTAAATTTTATCCTCCCACACCTCTTTCACCTAATTTTGCTAGTAATTTACTTATTTCGAGTTACCATACTTTGATTACCGTTACTGGCATATTTCATCAAAATGCCGGCCATACCATTTCACTTGAAGACTATTCAAATGACTCTACTCTGTATGAATTTATTCTTTCTCCTACTGGTACTCTGGACGACACTACTTGGGATGTCGTCAAGGATTCTCATGTCAATATTAAAATTGGGTTCAGTGAACATCTTAAAAAATCCATTACTTGCGTGGTCTATGCACATTTTGATTCCCTGATCCAAATAGATAGAGACCGTAACATTTATATTGACAATAGCATGTAAACAATTCTGCCATGATTACATCAAATTCTGGATGATTAGTTGGCATTCTGTCTCAGTAAGTGTATAAAAGGTTGGCACTCAGTTCCTGTCTTCATCATTACATCGTCGTCAGCATGAGGGCAATCATCCACTTTTCGGCGTTTGATCAAACTGGAGACGATGACTTTATCGTCAAAGAATTTGCCATTGTCAATCCTGATCTCAATACGGTACAAAGCTGCATATTCAAAGCACCTTTTGACAGTTCCGAATTACCACTGACGATCCAGCTGGATAATTCTTTGGAGTGGAATGGACTGATGGTGATATCGCATACAACGATCTTCAACATGTACTTGTAAAGTATACAAGACATATTGCCGTACTGAACGCACTCGGCAGACACCGACAACAGTTTCTGGAACGTATGCTTTGACGAAGTGTTATGAACCTGGAAGATTTACATTGTCCAAAATCATCGAATTTACTATTTCCCGAAAGTCATTGTGCACTTCAACTTCTTAAGTTTCATATGTTTCCGTGTGTACTATATGAAGCATTGTGTTACAGCAAATATTTACCATATGATGTAACTCTCGAACCTAAAAGTGTATATAACCCCAGACCCATTACTCCAAGTCTCAGTCTGTTCGTGATAATGAAGACTGTCATTCCCTGTGTCGTGTTACGTGATTGTGTAACAAGATCAAGATCCATATTTACTGGCATTTACGCTCTTAATACCTTACCCGCAATAGTAAAAGCAACTCCTGCAATGATTGTGAACTTGAGTCATTCCTATAAGAGAGGAACACACTGGATATGTATTGTAATTAATAAACCTAAACGCGGGTTCTTTTTCAATAGTCTTGGATAACACCCGCCTAAATCCATTGTTCATTTCCCACAACGTAATCGTACTATGTACCATGTCAATAAAGTCCAATACCAAGCTGATGATTCTACTTTGTGTGGTTTATTTGCATTGTCTATATGAATTATAAACTTCGAAATGTAAATATTTTGTACAAATTTTCAAAAACCAACTTAAAACGGAATGATCAGCTTGTACTTAACCATGTCATGAAAATCTTAAAACCAAAAGGAAAATGTAAATATGTAACTTTTAAAAATGTATAACCTTTTGTAGTAGAGTAGTTTATGTTAATAAAAACCATTTACCTTCAATTCGTTTGAGTTTCATTTCACGAAATAAAATACCAACACATATCTGGTAGAATAAATTTATTTTCACACAAGGTTTACAATTTCATTGTGGATATTCCATCCACGACTTTTAATGTTTGTAATTTCACCCAAAACTGTAACTGTATGCAATTACGCAATGCATATGCATACTCTTGCACTGGTTGGTAATAGTACACTTTGACATATCCAGTTTTACATTTAGTGTGCGCAAGGCAGGATGTGCTTTATATTCAACGTTAACAACATTGTCCAATTGAAACACATTACGCAACAGTACCATCTTTTCATGACCTTTACAGTAAAAGATGGATCCCATTTCACAACAATGCGACACAAGATGGCGGATGGCAGATACGGTATATCCATTGGACTATCCCAAGCTAACCATTGTAAATTTTTTGCGAGCTATTCCACTTGTCGCTGATATCCAACAGCTAAATCAGAACTTTCACAAGGTAGTTCCAAACACAATGAAACAGTAATGTGTCGTGGCTTCTAACCAGGGAAAATTCCCTGATAATGTATTCATTCGCTGAAACTTGAAACCCTGAAGATCAATAATGTACTGCCTTGCACACAATAAGCGCGAACCATTAGGGTTCTGCTGTTCAAGAATCAATGGTATAAGTTGTGCAGTGTACTCAGGGTCTTTCACAAACTGACGACAAACATTATACAAAATGGTTTTCAAAATATGAGGATGACCTTGTTCTAAGAAACGATCATAATAGTCTTGGAAAAGTTCTGGATCGTTCATATGAATTTCAACATGTGCAATCACAGTACCCGTATTCCAAACGTACAAACAATTATGCACTTGACCCAAATTACACCTTGAACACTGACTAGGATTGTCTTTTAAATAACTACTTACTGCATTCAATATACACTTGTCTACAATATAATCACCATTGCAGTTCGTACACTGAGCCAAGTTCAATAAATAAAACATTAAATACACAGTTCCACTGAATAAAAGAGTGAATACATAGTTTCATTAAGTAAAATGTCCACTATATAGTTCCGGTACGCAAATACTGTCTCTTAATGACGAAAGGATGTATCTCGATCCTATTCACAAAACAGATTCTGTAATTCACCTATTCGTGTTTTCAGTATGCGTTGAATCTCCCAATCAAACTTTTGATTCAGTTCCTTTGCTTCGAGATGTTTTTCAAGGTAGATTTTAAAGAAAGTTTCCACAGTCTCTGGGTTCCGCAACACAAATTTCAAGCGGTCTGCAAACGCAGTATATACTTCTTCAGGTGAGGCATCAGCAAATACATAACTTCTTCGGAAGCTCATACAAGGATGTTCGCGCTGGCTAAGTCGGTTTGTATAACAGCTAACACACAAAAAACAATTCCCAATGCTCAATCGACGACGAAATGCACACTTAGTAAACCCAGCGTGGTGTGCACTTGCCCTGTTGAAGTTTATCTGATGGTGCAGCAACAGCGGTTGTGGTGTTTACCTCTGCCATGGCTTCTCAGCAACTAGCATCCACCCCGAGCATTGCCAATGCAAGCCACCGGCACAGTGAGCATGTGCGCACCTCAAGCTTGGATTCCCACGCTATGGTCATGGTGAGGGGCATTACGTATTCCACACACCACATCAATGCATTAGGTATGATGGGATCACATCCATGCCGGCAGTGACACCTCAAAAGATCTCATTATGAGTTACATGTTCGTCTTATTACATAATTTTATCGTGATTTATGGCGCACAATCCTACCTTTGGTATCTACTGGGTTGCTAGGAAATTAATCCAGTCGAAACAATATGAAAATACTTTTCGAACTCAGAAGCGAACATACACAAGAAATAACGAGGCGTAAAAGTAAATAAGAAACAAGGTTCATATTATACATCCACAGAAGACTGAATTGCAGTGAGTTTTCCAGGCTTTTTCGTTTTACGTCAATTATTCAAATTCCGTTCAAGTAAACAAAATTTAGTTTTCACCGGCCAAAGTTCGTTTCGTCATTCAATAATGGGTAGAATTAGTTTTAAAGAAATGCTACTAGTAACCTCAGGATTGTGTGCAAACCCTTTTGGGACAGAATAATGTTCCGAAAGAGTCTGTACATAGTCCTGAGGTTACTAGTAGCATTTCTTTAAAACTAATTGTACCCATTATTGAATGACGTAACGAACTTTGGCCGGTGAAAACTAAATTTTGTTTACTTGAACGGAATTTTGAATTATTGACGTAAAACGAAAAAGGAGGGAAAACCCACTGCGATCCAGCCATAAATGTTTGTAACAAAATTGCATTCGTGAGAAATGAAAAGCTAATCCAGAGTGTATAAAACATAATTAGCATCACCATATGCTACACGCCGGATATCATTTTACATTCATTTACTATACAAATAGAAATCAAAATGAGATTAGTCTACAGTAAAAAGAACTGTAGACTGGTTTTACCAAGAAAAATGGTTTATTTTATATTTTAAGCACTATGTTTGTGTTCTTAATTCCTCATATGTCCTTGTTCTCTACATTTATTGCTGTTCTTTTCATAATGACTGTACTTTTGGAAAGAGAAAATAGTATCTATGTGTATCAAGTTATGAAAATCATATTTTTTAGTTTGAAATATATGATATGATATGATATGATATGATATGATAT
>JAGDQP010025170.1:0-11412 GCA_022664845.1 Lepisma saccharinum | reverse complement strand
ATGATATGATATGATATGATATGATATGATATGATATGATATGATATAAACAGATGTCGAAAAGCAGTACTATCGTAGCTGAATCTGTACTCTCTGGCTTTAAATGTGTCAGAAAAATATATTTATAATTTCATTTTATGAATACGAGTGACAGTGGAACTGATGTTTCGTGCTAATGCCAAATAAATTACACCTTTTTATGAAAATATTCAATTATTCCAAAGTATGGAATGGATTTCCCATAAGAAGTAGGAGAGCCCATAAACTATTCAGTAAAGGTAGGTCGAAATAATTACTTCAGAGCATGAAATAATATTTTTTTTGAGACATATAAAAAGTAAAAGAAAGCCAAAAACGTTCTGTTGAAATTTTGCGCAGTCCAACTGGATGCGGTCTCCACACAGTTCGTTCAGACGCAAGACAAGTAAGAGGAAGATAACGTGTCAGTCAGTGTTTTCTCTCGTTACCGGCTGCTAGTGATGACCAAACATGGACATTAGTGAGAACAGATCAAACATGCGAATAACAAACAGCGTTATACGGACCTGATGTTGTACGAGTTTAAAGTGAAAACGAACGCTAGTGCAGAGGGAAGAAAAATATGACAGGAATCCGGTAGGAACGCGGTAAATAAGTGGACAGTACTACGACAGTTTAACGAATTTTAGGACTTCGACAAATTCCTCAATGATGCACCACGCACAGGAGGTCTAGAAGTCAAATACAATGAGGCATTCAAAGCAACTATTGAGGCACAAAATGACCAAGTGTGTGGATAATTAGGAGAAGAATTCAACTGTAGTCAGAAAAATATTCGACAATAGCAAAATCCTCTACTGCATCAATAAAAGATTATGCTCTGTGTTTGGTGCACTACTTGGGGTACTGTGCATCGTAAACTGGCAATACAATCAATGCAACTGTGCACTCACAGCAATTAGAACACATATATGAAAAACTAAAAAAAAGCGCACTTGTGAATGTGTAGTAGAGGTATTGTTCTATTACAGCCCAATGCACATCATCGTGGTTTCGCGTGTTTGCCTTTTATTGCACCTTCGGAATGACATTTGTTCCATCTGTTAGAGAATCTGCGAGGATGACGGTTCCGAACTCTCGACGACGTCGTATACGCATTGAACACCTCTTTGGCTCAAGTTTCGATGAATTCTACCACCGTGGAATCCATAGTCTGCCTGCCTGATAGGCTTATTCAGATCCGGACATTTTGATGTCCGGACTTCTGAGAAAGTCCAAATCCCCGGACAATTTGGTCGGCCTCGGACTTTCTGTTCGGACTCCAGTTTTCCGAATCCGTACTCGTACAGTCCGAAATCGGCCTAGGATTTTTTGTTCGGACTCGAACAGTCCGAATCTAGACTTGGACTGTCCGAAATCGGACTCGGACTCGAACTGTCCCAATCCGGACTTGGACCTGCGATCGAACTTACTTACTTAAACACTAAACACCATTATTTGATTACTTTAATGACGATTTTTATAAAATGAATATATCACTAGCTGATTTGCAAGCCTTTCGTTGCGGGGGGAATAAAATATGTTGGCAACAGTCATCGGGACGTCCCCAATACTCGCTTCCCCGTGGTGGGCTACGCCCCTAACTTTTATCGTAACCAGACTCTTCCCATGGTGCAGATCTGCTCCATACTCCCTTCGAAGGCTACGCCGCATAACCCCCCGGAGTGTGGCGCCCCCATAGAGGAGTTGGTGCTGGGAGAATAAAGTTGGCAACAGTCTTCGGGACTAACGGATACTAGCTTCTCCGTCGCGTGCTGTGCCCCGAACTCGGGAAGTTTTGGGGCCGCGCCTCCAATATCGTAACCAGACTCTAAAAGGGGCTGCGCCCCCATGGTGCAGATCTGCCCTGTACCCCGATGAGCTGCACCCCAGAGGGGTATTTGGCCCCATTTATTGTAACCTACTCGTAATAGTACACCATAGTTCATACCTAATTTCGTTTCTCTAGTTGCAGTAGTTTGAAAATTGCGTTTTGGGCGGCCATGTTGGATTAAAATTAAGACTTTTCTAACGTTGTCGTATGTTATCGTGAAGGTACACATTCATACCAAATTTCATTTCTCTAGTTCGAACGATGTTGAAAATGGCTTTTGGTCGGCCATTTTGAATCAAGATTGCGACTTTTTCAAAATGTAGTTATTCCACACGTGAAGCACTGACATTTAGAATACACTTTTCGGCTTTAATAACAATACTGTATATTATTTAATGTTAAAGTTTAAATAAGCTACAATTTTTGCAAACTGCATTTACACTCTGACATACATTTCCCCCAAATTCCCTGAAAGTATGGATCCCCTAAAAATTCATAAAACCACATTAAAAATGAATGTGTTAAGTTTAATTTCTATTTTAAAAACCTTGAGAATATAAATATAATGAGCGTATAGTAGGAAAAACACTGAGCTAAGCACTGAATCTCTTCATCGGGTACTGACATTGTGAATTATTTGATGATTTTACCTTGTAAGTATTGCTTCCTTTTTGTACTTTCTGATAGACATAAACTAACGGACTCATTTACAGATTCTAGATATCACTATAAAAATAATGCGTGGACAACATTCTTGAGTTCGAAATGTTAAAAATTTTAATTCCATATTAGAGCGATTCTACGAATAAGTGAAGCCCTGTAGTAAATAGTCAAAACAAACCGTGAACATTTTGTAGATTTGTGCAATCAGCTCTTGGAAGGTATCCAGGGCCGCAAGTAAGGGAGAGCAAAAGGACAAACGTGCCGCATGGATTTTCAGTTTGGGAGGTGTAAAGTCAAAAATGGAGGATGTAAGTGCTGTTTTGAACTGTTTCTATCGTTTTTGACCGTAAACAATTTTAAGTTGAGGGTTTGCTCTAGAATTTAGGGCTGACATTCCCACAGGGAAGTCTGGGACAATCACGCCCCCAAGCACCTTACTGGAGACCGCAAATGAAGATGAGGAGTGGACGTTGTACATTTTTGGCTCCTTCGAAGAGGCACCAAAATCGGATATTGCTCCCCTTAAAAAATACAAGCTGCAACCCTGGGTATACATGTGTTTATTATAATTATATTATTAAGCCTTAGTAGAAATGCATAGTAAGCTTCTGTAACCTACAACTTTACTAACTTTAATTATAAGTTATGAAACTAAAATGATGTAATTCAAAATTTAAAATATATACATACTAAGCATTTTTCTTTTATATATTGACATAAACGAATGACCCATTTTTAGTCTTGCTTATAGCCTGGCAAGTATTATATTTTAAGCTCTATTTCATGATCATGTGAGTATGTCAAGCTCTTTTTATCTTCCTATATGCTGTTACTATCTACAACCTGGTATTGTTTATTTGAAAATAACATTTCAAACACTCCTCTATTAAGTAGTCCATCAGATAGTTTTGTTGGCCTCATACTTCCAGAGAGTTTGGTGAAATATATGCCAGTGTGTGGGTTGTAAAATATCAGTGCGTGACGGCAACTTTAATATTATAAAATAAATAGTATTTTTAATATATACGTGTTATTTAATCAAAAACGTGATCCACAATATTTCTGTTAGCATATGTCCAATTTGCATTTCTTGAACTTCTCGGAGATAATACCGCAATTACAGTCGAAAAGAATGCTAACAGACACATTCGCTGTCAACGCGGAGCATATATGTTTCCGTGTCTTTCACATAGAAGACGCAGTGCCCAAGAAATTTTGTCCTCCTACATCTTACGGTTTTGGGGTAAAAAGTGTGCATGCACAGAGTTTTCTCTTTGAAATGGGCCGACGCGAAGGAAGATAGAACAAGTTGCTTTACAAGTTTGGTCCTCGCGGAATACAATAAAACATGCTTTGGCTTTTCTTGGAATTGTTTTACACACGAGTTCTTTTAAATGCATGTGTTCGCTTGAATGCACATGGGTCGACGCTGAGCAAAATAGAGCAAGTTTTTATGTCTGCCACTTGATTGACAGCGACGCCAGTTGATTGACATTTAACATTCTATTTATTCTTTCGCTTCCTTTGATGCTTAGAGCGTGTTTCCACATGCTCAGTTTTTTTCTAAGAATTGGACTGGGTAGATGTTAATTTATTTTTGTTTGTGTCATTGTTATGCTTGCGAACCTACTAGAAGTTGTTTCTAAGTGTTCTTTGATGATAACAGGGTTTTACAGTACCAGTTGAATCTTGTTACTTAGAAAGCAGGTTATGAATAGTAAAGTTGATTTACTTTAAAGTATTTTGTGCACAGTTGTGATCTAACTATGATATTAAATACTAGTAAAATATCATGCATTTTTACAAGCATCATTGTGCGGAAGAAGGCGATGGACACTTGGCGGAGAATTCTTCCGCTATTTTCCGTAGTGCATTTACAGCAAGCTTGGAGGTAGAATTTTTTTCAGACAGTGATGAAGGATATTGTGCTTGTAGTGCTAAGGAAACTAATAGTATTGTTCAGAATAGTGAAGTTTCATCTACTTCCATGTGTGCTAGTAAAACTAAGAATCCATGCAGTTGTACGAATTACAGGATTGATGATCAGTGTATTTTTGAAGCTACCGAAAATTGGAAATATAAAAACAATTGTACCCTTGTTGTGTGGTGAATGATTCTATAATGTAGGCAATCGCCAGAGACATCGTTGTGTTACACGATCAGTAGATGAAGAAAGTCCTAATTGGAAACGCACGTATAGATTGATATTGGATGCTGTGATTTTTAAAATTTTTATTCGGTGTATCTTTTAAATCATGTACATTTGATAGTGTTGAAAATTTTTAATATTTTCTTCGCAATTTTCTTTAACTCAGAGTGGATGTAGTAAAGACAAAATTAATTGAGAAAGATGTTATTGCAGAATCAGATTATGAGGAGACAAACTTGTAGACTGGTAATGAATATTGTAATTTTTTCATATTTATAATATATATTTTTAAAATTATCTGAATTTTGATCAAGTTGAATTTTTTAAAGAATATCCACGCAATTTACTTTTTCTCTGAGTGGATGAAGTAAAGACAAAATTAATCGAGAAAACTGTTAATCCAGAACCAGATAATGAGTGAATTTACTTTTAAGAAATTTGAATAAGTGAATTTATAAAAATGTTTCTATTTATATGAAATGTGTAAATATTTAACTGTTTATCTGATTGCACAATGTTGAGCAATACTTAGCATTCAATTTAAGCTATCTTCATTTAATCTTCACAAAGTTTTTTAAGTTTTGATTAGACCATGATTGATATTTCACTATTGTATCTTTTCTCCACATATTTTGATGTTCAAGAAAATACTTGTTCTGTGTGAATGTTCTTCCTTTTACATTTCTAATGTTTATAGGAATTGTAGGAGCAAGTCAATCTTGTTGCTTACACAGGTAGTCAGTGACCTACTTTAGTCATGCTGTAACCATGGCCCAGAACGGCAGTGAAAATTCCATAGTTACAATAGCATCTTCATTTCCTGCAAAGCCTTCTTGTGGATGCCGATCAAAATGGCTTGAATCACCTTGTATACTGAAATCAATTTGTAATTGGATCACTAAAGACATTCTGGTTTGTTAAGGATGTGTATTTTGGAACAAGGAGAAAAGTGAACATGAATGTATGATATTTAATTCGCGGAACAGCGCTAAGTGAAGAGAACCGTCTTTCTGTTTTTGAATGATAGTGTTTATCGAGTGTTACTAAATCCAAAGAATATAGATGAAATATTTAGTTCTGATGTATCTCGTCCTGTATCTAAACATTTAAAAGCAAACTTTGAATATGGATGCTTTTTCTATTGGGAAACAAAATAGTGGAACTACGTGAAGAACTAAACATAAAAGAGAGATTTGGTGCACCTGACTAGAAAGATCATAACTGGTTAAAACCACCTGGAACCCCTTGTGTAAGTTGTATTTTTATTTTACTGATAGTTTAATATGAGTTAACGAAGCTTGATGTGGTCCGCTATAGGACAGATGTATTATTACAGAGGAAAGAGGGAAGGCGCTACCTTGTTATGGGCAAAGTTGACAGACGAAGTTCACGATGTGACTGATACTTTGTCTCGATCCAGAACTGAAAGTGATTCTAGTGCTTCATCAATATTAGTGGAAACTAAAAGCTGAGTGGTTTACGAAGTTTAATGTAGTCCATTAAAAGGCATATTTATTATTACATACGAAAATGCTGAACTTGCTGTCATCGAAATTTAAAGTTGAAGTTCACGATGTGACCGATACTTTTCGCTCACCTAACTGTAAAAGTGCCTCTTCATTGGACAATGAAAAGTAAATGTCTTCGCAAAGCTTTCAGAATTGTCCATGGGACAGTTTTGTTTGTGCGGTAGAGGAAGCCGAGCGAGCAGCCTCAGTTTTCGTGCATATGTCTCCTATTCCTTCCTTAGGGACTGGTTTTAATTGTTTTATTGAATATTCAGTGACAGTGAACAGTGGTTCCACAGAGTGAATCAAACTTTGTTTTTCCAAAAAAATACTGCTGAGTGATTACCATAGGTGGAAAAAACTATGAATCAAACTTTGTGTTCTCTGATGGTCATTTCCAGAGTGAATCTTCACTAACTTTGAAAAATTCTTCTAAATTAAACCCTCATCCTGCTGAAATGGTTTCTTTTAAAAGATATGGAATATCTAATATTACGTTTCGTCAGTTCGGGATTAATGTTATTGAAAAACTTTGAATTTTGGAAGTCATAGACAATTTTAATTGCCTTATTTAATTTTAAATCTGTGCAGCCTTTTTCCACAATATTGCTAATCAGTTTTCGCATGCTTGTACCAGTTTCGACTTGAATGAAATTGAACGTAGTGAATTTTAGAATGATCGTACTTAGAAGCCAGTGCTTGAACGTACTAACTTTATGCAGATATATAATGCTTATTTAGCAAAACATGAAAATTGTGGTGAATTTAGAATAATGAATTTTGAATGTTGATTGCGAAACATATTTCAACGTAAATTAGAAAAAGTAAGAGATAAACTAATTTTAAAAGATATATGATTGTGGAGAGAACTAACTTTGTCATTTGAAGTGCTAGTGTTAAAAATGATGGAGTTTACATTTTGCAGTGCTTTGTTTATTATAGACTCGTGTATATTAGAAACGCTAACAACTTATTTACATTAAAATCCAATTCCTTGTAATGGATGTACATTAAACATTACTCATCAGTGTATATATCAGTGGAATATCGAATTTGTTATATCAAAATATTTAGTGTATCATGTAAACGATCATAAAACATTTGTTGATTATTATAACATTTTAAAAAACAAGGATATTGAACTATTTCAGTGAATAAGTTTTTAACAAATGTAGAATTCTTTTTCAAGATACAGGATTTATTGCACAACTAATTCCAACTATTATTGAAGAGCATTTTTCTCCAGTAAAATCTTTAGTTTGTTCAAGAAAGTGTATTATTGATATGCAAGGGTTTAAAATGTCATCCCATGACTTTATTGGAAGATAATTTTGTGTTGTATCAGCTGATCCTGCTCTAATGGTTCATTGTATGGTAAAATTCCCATGTGAAATGGTAGAATCAGTTATATTCTATCAAAAACAGGGTAATTGGTTAACTGAAAATTTTCACGGATTATCATGGGATACTTAAAATTGTTATACTATAATTCATATTCGAAGACGAATTACACAACTACGAAATAGATGCAGTTTTCATTTGTAAAAGTACTGAAAAATGCAGTGGTTTTTAAAGCTGTTTCAACTAAAAATGTAAAAGATGTAAATGATGAAGGTTGTCCTTCGTTTATTCATTAAATTTTAATGTGAATCTGAAGTGTTGTACTTACCATATACCTAAGTATATGAACAGTTACGCTGTAAGAAATTATCTGAAACTTCAATACTGGTTAAATTTACAGAGTTCAAAAGTCATGGACCAGTTGTTCATGATAAAATTGTAATTTTCTTATTTTATATAGACTAATGTATTACTACTTTAACAAGTATAAGAGAAATTTGAAAATATATATATAAAATCTAATTTTTATTTAACCCTGAAATGATAACATTTTAAGAGAAAAATACTTAGAGATAAATATGTGAATACAATGTGAATTACTTTTCTTCCAGGAAAATTTGAATCATACTTTAATTTTTCAAAATATTAAAGTTCGAATATTTCTATTTTGAAGAAATATTTTAAGTAAAAATCCGTTTGTTTAAGTACTAAACAAGTTACAGAAAATTGTTGAAGTAAATTAATTTAAAGAAGTTCTTTTCTTTAACTAAAATATTATTTTATAAAATACTTTGTAATTTTATTAAACATTTGTTTAACTAAAATTTTTGCTAATTATAAACTTAAGGAAAAATGTCTTCAAATAAAATACAATTTCTTTCATATGTTTTAATTGGAATATAAATAATTTGTTAAAATTTCATTAAAGTGAAAAGAAAATAACTTTTACTAGATTTTGTCCATGTTAAAATTATTCATAAAAAGTTTATTGTTTAAATAAAATATTATTTTGTAAAATACATTATACTTTTTATTAAACTTTTGTTTAACAAAAATATCTTGCTAACTATTTTCTAATTATTAATTTAGATAAAAACGTATTCAAATAAAATAAAATTTCTTTCATAAATTTTA
Organism: Lepisma saccharinum; assembly: GCA_022664845.1. Taxonomy (NCBI): domain Eukaryota; kingdom Metazoa; phylum Arthropoda; class Insecta; order Zygentoma; family Lepismatidae; genus Lepisma; species Lepisma saccharinum. Next base: position 2,765 of record JAGDQP010025170.1, on the reverse strand, counting down.
AGCGGATAATAAATTACTTCGTTAATGTTTCATGAAGGTGAAAAGAAAGTTAGTTGTACTGCGTTTTGTTCAAATATAATGAAAAAGTTATTTTACAAACTTTAATTTTGTTCTTTAAAACTTAAGAGAAAGAAGACTGTTTAAAAGAAAATAAGCTACAGAAAGAAAATAAATGGAATAAGATTTTGATTAAGTAAAAATAATTTACTATATATCAAACTTTAAATTTTATTTTCACAAATCTAACATTGTTTTGAATCCTTTAAGGAAAACATAATTAGTAAATAATAAAAACATTCTTAAAGTAAAAGTAAATAGCTTACACAAAGAAAATAAGCGAAATAAATTTCTTATAAAGTAAAATTTGATTTACTATATACTAAATTTGAAATTTGAATTTCGTAAAATCATTACTTTGTTTTCAACTTTTAAGAGTAATTTAATAAATAATAAAAACTTTGTGAAAGTAATCTCTAATACTTAGTTGTAATTTAAAAATAAATATATTTATTTTTTCTTAGATATATATAGTTAAACCTTATTAATAATAATTGAACACTCATTCACCATACTTACGTTCAAATTTATAAGATAATAATAATTTAGAGAATTAAAACAAGTTGTGTCATTTCAAATATAGAACCGAATATTAATGTTGCTAATGACTTGCTAACTGTTAAAAGAAAATTGAAAATATGTGATCTATATATTTATTTAAGTTAAGTAAAATAAAAGAGAAATATATAAAATATTATATTATACGATGATTTCAACAAATTCCTTAAGGTTGATCTAAATGCCGGGTGGAGAATCGGTCACAAGCGCTTATTTTGAAGATGCTGTAGTTCTATTTTTGGCCACCAGATGTTTATAAATACTTCGATCGCCGTCTGAGCTTTTTCCAAACTACGTAGTCAATAGTGAAGTAACTGAAGTTCCCTTTAGGAAACAATTTCTTAAAATTTTATTATGAAAGGAAAAACCGCAAAATCTTCCCTACTGCGCTTGTAGTGTGTGGAGTGAGGGGTGAACAGGTTTTTCTGGACTAACTGCAGTGACCGCCATTTGCTGTGCTGTATTATGTTCCCTTCCATTTTTATTGAATTTGAAAAAGTACTGAAGAGAAAGTGATATTCAGAGTTGAGCTTTTAGAAAACATTGTACAGATGGCAATGCCTACTGACATTGGGGTAAGTGAAATGTAAAAGAAACAGTTATACCGAAAACACGACAAATGAAGTTGATAAAAATATCAATATGCGATAATCGCAAGAAACTAAAATTGGACATGACTAAAAAACAGTTTGATCAGTTGTATAGCATTTATAAACGAGTGTTGTGGTATACCTTCTTGAGGTAATAGTCGCCGAGTTTCTTTTGAGTGGTGGGGGTGGAGAGCAGGACACTTTTGGCCGCCTAATGTTTTCATTTTTACGTTCGTACCCGACTTCGGACTCTAATATACGTATACGTATACACAATAGGTACGCTCAGAAATTCACTCTGTCAAGCGTGTCGGCAGGGAGGGGCAAGTGGGGAGGCAATTGCCCCTCTTGGACTTCAGTCTTTATATCTCTTGCTATTCTATTTCCATGTATTTGGTCCCTGTTTTTATGCTTTGCCCTGTTTCCATTCATTTCATAACGAGAACTTGGGATACTGTTGTTAAATTTCCTGATTTGTTGCCATATTCATTTTAATCGTTATAATCACAAATATACCAATTTACAACCACTAAACGAACTTTGTAAAAACATCAAAAGTAAAAGCACGAATGACCCTATTGTACCATTATGTACACCTAATTCTTTGAACGTACTTTTTTGACCAAGTTTTTCTAAAAAGCAAATAAAAAAGAATAGAAGTCTCTGTCTGTCTGTCTCTCTCTCTCTCTCACTCTCGCTCACACACACACAAAGTTATTTATAAAGTTTAGAAAGCACAAATATGCCAATCGAAATATCCACATTCTTTTATAGTAATAATTTAGGGGCCTTCATCTTAAAATACATTGGTACTCACACCCTCGTATTTTAAATATTTTAGAAGTACCGAACAAATCAAGAACAATACTGAATTTTTTTAACGCGACCTATCTAATGCTCATTAGCATTTATGAAATGAATGAAATGAACTGTTTCAGATTTTGAGGTTAATTTCTTAGCTGAGATATTCAAAGGTCGTAACTTCAAACGACATAGCTCAAGTTTTCAAATTTTCATCAATAAAAGGTATCTTCAAATTATGTATTACCTCATTTGATAGATGCTCGTAAGTATTATCTACCCCACTTTCTAAAATAGCATTGTGATTGTCATTTGTCCATTATTTTAAAAATATTAAAAATGAAGCCTGATTACCAAGGGCTCTTAAACGGATCTGAATTTGAACTTTTACAGGCCTTTAGGTAAAAAAGCGAACGGATAATGCTGGAAGAATTGGTGGAATGAAGAAACTGAGAGGAAACGGTAGAACCCCGAGAATACCCACGGTATATGTCCACCGCAAAGCATGGCACGAGCCAGGATCAAACAGGGCCCCTACGCACTAGATGTGAGCGATCTTCCATTGAGCCACCGCGACACAAAACGAATTTGAAGCTGGTTGCTCTCCTCTTGGCTTGTTCAGTTTTTGGTGTTACTTCATCTGTAGCTAAATGATTGCCAGAAAATAGCGAGTCTTCTGTAGTTTAAAGTTACCTAATGGTATAACAATGTCGTTAATCAAGAATACATTAAACAATGTTTTAAGACAGTATATTACTA
>JAGDQP010025169.1:0-27168 GCA_022664845.1 Lepisma saccharinum | reverse complement strand
CATAGGTACGAACTCTGAACCCTGAATTTAACTGTCGGGTTCCAGCTGTCTTTAATTTGGACTATGGTTTGAATTTTACCTATAACCTTAGTTTGGTTCGAACGCAAAACTTTTTGTTGGTAGCGCAAAATAGCGTAAAAGTCAGGTGATAATATGGAAAAGGTACGAATTCTGAATTTAACTCTCGGGTTCCAGCTTTTTTGTTCATTTTGACCCCGGGTTGAATTTTGCCTATAACTTTAGTTTGGTTCGAACGCAAAACTTTTTGTTAGTGGCGCAAAGTAGCCTAAAACTCAAGTGATAATATGGAAAAGGTACGAACTCTGAACCCTGAATTTAACTGTCGGGTTCCAGCTTTTTTTCATTTTGACCCCGGGTTGAATTTTGCCTATAACTTTAGTTTGGGTCGAGCACAAAACTTTTTATTGGTGGCGCAAATAAGCGCAAAACTCAAGTGATGACATGGCATAGTCCCGAACTTGAGCTCGGTTGTCGGGTTCCAGCGTGAGGTTGGAACCCGACTTGAATTTTGCTTATAAATTTATTTTGGGTCGAGCGCAAAACTTTTTATTGGTGGCGCAAAAAAGCGCAAAACTTCTGATAAGTTTTTTTGTCGGGTTCCTACTTCACAGAGCTCATATCGCGTCCAGTGCCAAATGTGTGAAGGTAGTGGTGTGAAATGGATTTATTTGTCGTAGTCCTAGTATGCAAAGGTAATTACAGAAATTTAAATCTTTGGTATCACCAAAGGAATGTTTATTCGTAAAGCTTATATTTATAATAATATTTGATTAGAACTTTTATGTGCGTTGAACAAGGCTTGTTAAAGACTTTTTTTATTTATTATTATTATTATTTTATAACGCTTCAAGCTAGTAAACATAACCGTTGAAGCAAGATAACAGTAATAAAAAGCTCCTTTACTAAGAGAGGTTAACAAGAAGCGTTTCTGAAGGTCTTTACACAATTGTCTGATATTTTTCTATTCAGGGAACACTTCTAAAGACTTAATCGTTTCAGTTGTAACTTTTAAACAGTCTTCAATTCTTTCTTCGTTGAGTTATTCTCAAGAAGAATCATTCATGGTTGGAGGATTCACTAAGACTGTAAGTTCCCTCTGAATCACTCTGCGATTCCAGGTATACTCATGCTCAATTTTTTTTCCATGTCTTTTATTATGCAGTTCTTTATTATTATTTTACAGTGAACTATTATTTTACAGTTTTTGACAAATACATTTTTTCTCCTTGAATTCAAGTGTTCGCTTAATTGTCATACATGTGTGAAGTATGTGGAAACGAATATTTCCTGAAATTTTGTCACAAAAATATTAATAAATAATGAAAATATAACGAAAAAACCGAAACATGAAGAAAAAAAATTGAATTTTTTTTTTTCAAAAAATGAGAGATTTGGCAACATAGGGAAATTAACTGGGAAATTGAGAGGAAAGAAGGGATATTTCTCTTGGCTCTATGAAACGGTGTATATCTCTAGTATTACCAACAACTGAGATTACAGACAATGTTCTTTCAAATAAAACGTTACACAAACAAATCTTACAAAAGTTCTGTGCACAATCATGTAGTATAAACTATTATATCCCCGAGAAGGCGAGAAGAAAGACATAAGATTGGTTGGAAATTTCGAAGTGAAGACTGTCATTCAATGCTGTGCTAATAAACGCTAATGAAAGTACAACAGTTCAGCGCCCTCTGTGGCGTAGTGGTTAAGTTTGGTGACCCCGAAACAAAAGGTTGTCAGTTCGAGTCGCGTCTACGCCCAAAGTAATTTTTTTCCGAATGCAAAACGGCATGATTAATTTTCGTAAATTATATTTCTTAGTATTAACTAACTATTGATAGGACGATTTTTATTACGTTACGAGTGAGGGGGAAAATCGTCAGAAACCGAACCTATTGCCTGCTAGTTTCAATGAAGCAAGATAAATATGCGGGTAACTGTATTCTCTCGATTAATTTATTGACTTAAATTTTATTTATGGCGCCTTGGGCTCTATATTAGGATGACGATGATGAAACGTCCTGTTTTTAACGGCTGTCCGTTTTTCGTCGTGAATCCCGTTGTCCAGGCAAATTGTTAACGGGATAGCAGATGTCCCTTTTATTGCTACAAAGAAGTCGCCAATCTGTTAACTTTTTTCTCAAATAACTCCCAACAATCGCTTGGCAGGAGACAGTAAATAAACAGAACGTAGGCGTGGCATCATACTTTATGTTGTCTTAGTAGTTTCTGAGTTGAAAGTTGTCAAGAGACGGACAGAGTGGTTAAGTAAAGATTCACAGCACTTGCTGCTTAAGCCTGAAACGCATTCCCTCTATTACCATATTAATTCTCCTAAATTGCTTTAAACAATCCTTTTATTTCACTTCAAGTGTATTTTAAAGGATGGACTCCTTTGTTTAGGAAATTTAAAAAAAAATTGAATGGAATACCTTTAAATAAGCTTGAACTTACGATTTTCTTGAAATACTAATTAATATTTGGGTCAGTATCATGCTCATATCCTCGATAAAGACGTTACACATGATATATTTTCTTCACAACTGTTTAAAAATACTTTTGTGTTGATGGATATTTAATATTATTTTGTTGGTATCATTCATAATTTCTCATTTTCGGCAAATTATACAGTAGTTTTAGTAGCTTGTGAAGTACCAAATTTAAAATTGACAACATGACTCGTACCATCTTGAATCACAAAAAAGGCTCAAACGATAAGATTTGGCTAGACTTGAGCAAGGAAACATTTGCTACAGTCGATTGACTCGCTGCCTCGCTAACAACACAAGCTATAATCCGCGACGTAATGTTTCGCGTTGACGCCCAGAGCAAAAGGCTCAGAGCTGTCAACCCTTCAACAGTCAATTCCTGTATCTAGCTAGATTAATGTTACGATTGAGGTTCGAACCCCGCACATACACTGTTTGTCGTTATTTTTTTTTTTTTACTTTTTTGTGTTATTATTTAGTTCTCATGTTTTAGTTTTGAATGAGTTTGTTTTATACTTTTACGTGTATTTTTCGTTTTATATTTCCTTAATTTAGTAAATTACCAGGCATAAATTAATTTTGTGCACATGAGATTTCATTAAAATACCAAATTATACTTTATCAGTTACTAGCTTATTTGCCCACCCGTTGGTGCGGGGTGAATAAAATATGTTCACAACACTCATCGGAGCTGTCACCAATACTCACGCCCTTAACTTGGGAGTTTTGGGGGCTGCGCCTCCTTTATTGTAACCGGACTTTCCGGGGCTGCGCCCCCATGGTGCAGATCTGTTACGGCTGTTACTACTACTACTATTGAATTGATTTTTTCATCAATCATCTAAGGCTCAGGCAGACTACTACTACTACTACTACCCAGAAAACCAAATGCCGACCAAGACGGCAAATGGTTGGGGATTTTGGTCGAGCCGTGTCGGGGATAGACAGAACCCAAACTTGTAGTCGGGAAATGGTTGGGGCAAGGTCGACGTGCAGCCACAAGTGACGTTTTGTCGTTTCCTGGCTGCCGTCGACCTCTGACTTGCCGGCATAGAGACGAAACCACGACCATCCCCCAGCACTTAATGATGGGAAAAGGATGGGACCCCGTCCATTGTCTTAGGTCGTGAAAAGGCGGCTTCCTCTCCATTTGCTGATGGTCGAGAAAACAGCGGTGCCTCGTCTATTCTTGATGGTCGTGAAATAAGCGGAGTCCCGTCCACTTCCTGCTAGTCGGGAAAAGATTGGGTTTCCAGCCATTTTACGACCGTTTTAATCTGGAATTTAAGTATACAGTTTCGGCATTTAATTATAAAAGAATTCTTTTGGCAGGTCTAGAATATAGAAAGGAGAGCCTATTCGACGCATCCCAGCTCATCTGGAGTAGCGCTGATGTTTTTTGTGTCCATTTTGTATTTTCTAATTCACAATTATCAAATGAAATGTCGCAAAGTAGAGATGTCCATTGGATGCTGAATATAACCCATGGTTTCTTAACCTGGGGGTCGCGATCCCCCAGGTGGGTCGCTGTATGTTTGCAATTAACAGCACTTTCGTGTACTCTGAGTTAACATTCTATTCCGCCTTTAATTTTCAATTTGGTTGAACCATCTCCCTGTGTCACCAATTCCTGTGCTCAACTGATGACGACCATCTTAATCTTCATGTGTAACGCTCTACCTCTTGCTCCATCAGAGCTACTTGAACGAATAATTACAGTAATGTTTCTACTACTTTCTGTACGTCAGATTTCGCTCGTTAATTATAATTTTCTCATTTCCTACTGAACGGCAGGTTATAGAAAATATATTGTAGATTTTTTTAGATACCGTAATTTATCGATATGCTAAGTTTATTACGATCTGAATTTTTGACATCTGAATGTTCAGGTGTGGGTATCCTAAGAACATTTTGCAGAGAGTAATCTTGTTTAGAATTAGCCAAGGAATAGCATGGTATTCTCAGTGGACGCGAATTTCCACTCAACTTGTACTGAGAATGAGGGTATGGATATTTCTGAGATAATTTCACAACACAAGTTCAATAGAAGTCCAGTTTTCATAAATTTCATGTTGAAGGGTAAGGAGGGAAACAAGGAATGTCACAAACATGCTTTTCCGAGAAAAACTTGTTTTAATGTAGAAAACCTCGTAAGACACAATGGTTTCCCAATCCTTTTGCCTCTTTTTGTATGGACAGTTTTACGTTTCAGCACGAAAGGAATATTCTGTTCAATAGTAGGACGTTTTACCAACAGGAAAAACTCCGAACTCCAAAAAGCCCGAAAGTGGACATTCCTTGTTTTCCCCCTTACCCTTCATTTGTATTTACCGAAGGAAATTCAGCTTGATTTTGAGGGGGAAAGTCCAAAATTCTATATCAGGCAAACTAAAAGGGACGCATGATGAAATAGCATCCCATTTCCCTTCAAGTTAAGGTATCTATACTCTGAAACGTTATGAATACGATTCTGAATTCGAAAACTTTCTACACATGAAATAAAAGATGAAGGCTTGCATTCTGAAATCCAAGATTCCTGCAGCACCAAAACACCTATTTTTTGTAGAATTTTCTTATTTCATGGTTCCATATGGCGCTGAATTCGATTTAAGAATAGAAACAGGAGTTGATTTTAAAAATCTAGAATAGTGCCATCTCGAAAGCCAAGACGGCGGCAGCCCTAAACGTATTTATTTAATAAAAAATATTCACAGGCATTACCGACTACGGTTAAATCACGTTTGCTAGGCTTTGATATATTTCTGAAGTTCAGGTTGATTGATGGTAAACTTTTGGTAAAGTTTTATTTTTATATGGGCCAGTCCAGTAACTTTGGACTTCTGTCCGTCATGATTCGCCAATTATCCATTAAAATCCACACCCATGCCCCTGCCGGGACTCGAACCCAGGATGTTCGAGTAGTTGGCCTAGTGCCGTAGACCGCACGGCTATCCGGCCGGCACAGATCCATTGAATACAAGTTATTGAAAACGCAAAAGTAGCCATCATTATCTCAACTTCATTGTACCCTCCTACTCTTGATTTATTCCTAAGTTCTAAAAGCTCATATTTTACTCCAATGCATTACTCACCAGCAAAACTCTACAATTTTGTCGAAATCTTTCGTTTAAAATTAGATTTCTTTACAAACTAAAGTGTATATCACGAATATGAAATAGTTTCTGTTGAAAGAAATATTGCATGTCGTGAAAGTGAATATTTATTTTCTTAAAAAAAGAAAAACTATACATTGAAGTGTCAAATGAATTGACACGTCCACCAAGTGAGATTGAGGTCCTCCTTTTGCCTTGATGATTGTGCGGTTCGCCTCGGCATAGATTTTGTCAGGTGTTCAAAGAGCTACTGAAGTGATGTTAGCTATGTCTACTGAATGACAAGTAACAAAAAGCTTTGGTTGGAGAGTAGTGCATCCTAAGCACGAACAGACTATTGGACTCCACATATTCTCAGAGAAGTCCTAATGGATTAAAGTCCAGATATTTTACAAGTGCTCTTAAATTAATTATAATTACGTTTTCATGTTATGCATCTGCACCCAGAACTTTGTTTTTGTGGAACAGGCAGAAAAAGACCTTTTCGGTGATTGCAGGAATTTTCCTATATTACTCGCAGTAATCGATATGAACAACTATATTTTTTGTGGTGGTGGTGGGGAATTCCCCTATCAACCATCTTATTAGATTAGTGCTGCAATCATACTTGTAATTAATCTAATTAAATTTAAAACAATAACAACTCAAATTAATGCTCACTATTTAGACATTTAGAAAAGTTACTTGATATATTCCGTAATGTTTAAGATAAATGTCAGTATTTGCAGTTATCGGCAGATAAGCGTCGAGAAACACCGAGTAGTTTCTTTTATCTTATTGGAAGTCTCGGTTTTCAGCTTTACTGTGATTTGCGCACACTCGCAGAAATGTAAATGTTCTTTCTTATCGTAACAACAAGTCTAATGCTGGTCAAGCATTTGCCGCCGCCATGTTGATCGCTTTACACAGAAATATAATAACCTTCTTCTAATGTTTTACAGTTAAGTTTTTCTTCATGTTTATTCCTATTTCACTACAAGTCATTCTGAATTTTAGAAAAAAGCTTGTAAAAAGACTCTTCCACTTTAGCCACCCAGAATTATGACAACGAAAAACATTTGCTGAAGTGGAATATAGAAATTACGTAAACATACTTATTCTTACGTACAATATAGTTTATTTCTAAATAGACATTTTGCGTTCTGCCAACTGAAAATTGTCAGAAGTTTGGGGAATTAACTTGTTATATGAACAATAGGTTACTTTTTAACTTCGTCTTCTATATCATTATCTGTGAAAACTCACGACTACTAAGCGTAATGCGCATGACTAATTTTAAATATCGGTTAGGTTTATATATTAAAAGTGTAACTACTTTCCAGCACATGCATTCGAATGACCTGTTGCTAAACCTTACATGAGAATACAGTTTTGAGAACATATTTACTGTTTTCGAATTTAATACACAACACTTACACTCTTCTGAGTGTCTACTCGTAATATAAAAAAAAAACACTCTATAAGCAATGAGAAAATACAACAGAGAAAACGATATTGGCAAACTACCGAAATAAAAAAGTACTTCATGGATGGGTGGAGATTCGAACTGTGAACCCTTCATACCATAAGTCCAAAGCCTAACTACTACTCCACGAGGTCGTTGTTATATGGTAACTTGATAAGCATTCATTGATTCACCGTTGATTGACAGTCTTCACTTCGAAAGTTAAGAAAGATTTTATGTCTTTTTTCGCTCCATTTCGGGGAATAGTTTCTGTACCATGATTATACTGCGCATGCATTATGTCTGTAACCTTTGTTTGCGTAATGTTTCATTTGAGTGAACATTTCCCTATTTTCAGTTTCAGATAGTACTAAAGGTATGGACTGTTTCGGCGAGCGAAAAACAATTTCCCTTCTTTTACTCTTAATTTCCCTGCGAATTTCCCTGTGTTGCCAAATTTATAACATTTTGACATACATTTTTCGACAATTTATCAATATTTAATTTTTTATTTCTAGTTTCATTATTTATTAATATTTTTGTGACAAAATTTCAGGAAATATTCGTTTTTACCTACTTCACAAGTAAAACAATCAAGCGAATGCCAGAATCCAAGGAGAAAAATATTATTTGTCAAAAACTGTCAAATAAAGACATGCGAAAAAATTTTTTTTTAGCATCAGTGTACGCTTACAACGTCAATTACGTCATATAAAGGATGTTTAGAGGAAAATTCAATTTCGAAAACAATGTTCATCTATTTTCATATTTGATATAGATGATTGAAAGTGCACCATTTATCTAATATTATGAAAGAACTCAATGTGAAAGGTGTATTTTCTAAAGGACAGGAAAATCGACCTAAGCAGAAATGCTGCGGACAGTATCTAAGGGTGCATCCTAAATCCACCTTTCATCTCGTATTTCCTTTCCTACCGGAAGGTCGGGCATCTTATGGACTGTTCATATAACGTCTTCTCCTTTCCTTGTGCTCTTTTTTGACTCCTTCGGCCTAGGATTCATCCCATCCATCCTTCGCGTCTTTTATCTGTGTGTAGCGTTCAGTTGTTTCATGTAGAAACTAGCGCCACCTATGAATTGGCGGATGAAGAAACGAATTACGCCTAAAAGCGAGGAAGCGGGGTGGAAACGATCTCGCGTGGAAACCGGTGGTGTGGGGAGCGTAGTCCCGCGCGATTAGAATCTTGTCTTCCGTTGTTCCTTCCATTGTATCAATGGAGTTAGTCGTTCCTTTCATTGTTTCTTTATTCTTTCGTGGTATTTTGGAGATTCTGTTCAAAATAAGATTATGTTGTTGTTTGCAGCGACATTTTTTTAAACAAGAAAATTTACAGGGGAAAAAACATTTATTTATTTTGGGTAAGCGTCTTCTTGCGTTGTTGGGATGATAGTTTCAAAATCAAAAGAAGTTTTGTTAAAGCACTATTCTTAGTAGACGGTGTATTTGGTGTGGTTCATTCTCTTCTGCTCTTGTACAAGATAGAAAAATACTACAATAAATGATCTGATGTATTGTTGTTGTTTTTTTTTAATGTCGCGTTTGATTGCCTCTTGTTGAATTGAATTGAAGTATAACTTTAAGCATCTTTCATTCGGATCGGCATATGGTAAAGGAAAGGATGGGGAAGGTAGCGATCAGGAAATTACTTGCCATTCTGTTATTCGCTTAGTAAAGAGGGAATCCCTGGAAAATCTGTCAGGATGGTCGCCTGTGAGGTTCGAAGTTGAAGTTTAATTATGTCTTTCAGGCATCTAAGGCTCAGGCTGGGTCAGGGGAGAAGAAAGGATGCGAGTAAGTGTCTATCAGGGCCCAAGTTGAAGCTGCCATCCAAGCATTTCCTTGGCTCGACTTAGGAAAAACTGAGGAACACATCAGTCAGCAAGGGAAGGAGTCGACTATAGCCTAAGATGCTGGTACGATCCGGCATTTGCCTGATGTGACTGAAGAAATTCCCTGGAAAAAGCTGTCAGGATGGTAGAACGCTGAGTAGTAGAGGACACATTTTTGCCCCTTTTTTCTCGGTTTCTGATTGGAGCCCATTGGAAATTGCTTTTGCAGACTTAATCGAGGGTTATTCGGGAATGTTCGTAGATGCCGAAGCTTAGGTTTGATTGATATTTTAAAGAAATTATTTATTGATTTGATTAATTATTGAATAGATCGAATATTTTAATTTTATCCGCAGCCGCCATGTTTTCGCCCGCTGCCATTTGCCCTTTGTCCGCGCCGTGCGTCCGCGAAACCCGATGCGTAGTGCCCGTGAAAATCACAGAACACAATATGATAGATTAAATTTATTATGAAATTTTATTAAGGAATTCGATTTATTTTTGGGTGAGAATCATCCTATTTTTTGTCGGAGAATTGATATACGTTCACCGTCATTGCGTAGCACCGTTTTTCCGTTGACTTTACTAACACTACTAATTTTTACTGCTATATATTTCGATGTTTTAGGGTTACGATCTGCAAATGCCTAGAATCGTTTATGATTATAGGAAAATTTTTGTTTTGTATCATTGCTGTTCGGGAAACATGCTCCTGCTTTTCTAAGAATTTAGCTGTGCAGGTGTTCGCAAAAATTATTTTTATGTCTGCCGCTTGATTGACAGCGGCGCTAGTTGAATGACATTTTTATTTCTTTAACAAGGGGGCGGCGCGGAGTTTTTGTTGTTTCGCACGCGTTTTGTTTTATGCTCACGGATAGTGTATGGACAACAAGATATTTTACACAATGACTTTTCCTGGAAAAGTTTTTGCATACCTGTTCTTAAAAAGCAGGTGCTCGTTAATTTTTGTTGATGCCATTGTTATGCTTGCGAACGTTTTTTTTGTAGTTTTGCATCCCACCCTGATGTTCGCTGGAATTTGACCATACAGGTGTTTACAGAACCAGTTGAATCTTGTTACTTACAAAGTAGACCATAATGTGTAACGTTGATTTACTTTTAAAATTTTTGTGTACAGTTGTGCTGTGTCTATGATATTAGACACTAGTAAAAGTATCATGCATTTTTGCGGAGATGAAGGCTTATCTTATGGTGTTTACCGTAGTGCATCTACCTCAAGTTTAGAGGTCGAATTTAATTCAGACAGTGATGAAGGATATTATGTTTCTAGCGCTGAGGAAACGAAGTGTTGTACAGGCCAGTGAAGTTTCATCTATCACTGTGTTCTAGTGAAATTGAATATTCATGCGGATGTGTGAATTACACGATTGATGATCAGTGTATTTTAGAAGCTATCGAAAATTGGAAATATAAATTGTTCCTTATTGTTTGCTGAATGTTTCTATAATGTACGCAATCGCCAGAGACATCGTTGTGTTACACGATCTATTAATGAAGAAAGATCTTTGAGGAGACGCACATATAGACTGATAATGACGATGTGAATTTTTTTCATATTAATCATGTATATTTTGATAGTGTTGAAATTTTTGAATATTTTCTTCGCAGTTTACTTTTACTCAGAGTGGATGAAGTAAAGAGAAAATTAATTGAGAAAGACATTATTGCAAAACCAGATTATGAGGAGAGGCAGATATACACTGATAATGAATATTGTGAGTTTTTCGTACTTATAACGTTTGTCTTTGAAATTATCTGCATTTTGATAATGCTGAAATTTGTGAAGAATTTCCGCGCAATTTATTTTTACCCAGAATGGATGAAGTAAAGAAAATTAATTGCGAAAGACATTATTGCAGAGCCAGATAATGAGGAGAGGTACATATAGACTAATAATGAATATTATGATTTTTTCATATTTATAATGTTTATCTTCGAAATTATCTGCATTTTCATAATGTTGATTTTTTTAAAGAATTTCCTTGCAATTTACATTCACCCAGAGTGGACAAAGTAAAGACAAAGTTAATTGCGAAAGATGATAATGCAGAACCAGATAGTGAGTGAATTTACTTTTAAGAACTTTGAAAAAGTGAACTTATAAAATGTTTCTGTTTACACGAAATATATAAATAATTGTCTATATAATTGTGCACAATACTTAACATTCACGTTAAGGTACCTTGATTTTAATATTCATATATTTTTTAAACTTTTGAATAGACCATGATTGATATTTCACTCTTGTATCTTTTCCCCATCTTTTCATGTTCGAAGAATTTTCGTTGTCTCGCACACTAGGTGTTCGGGTAATATGCTTTCTTTGTTGTATCGCATCCACCTTGATGCTCGGAGGAGGAAGCTGGTGTTCAGTGACCTACTTAAAATTAAACCTTTAATTTTGCTGTGACTATGGAACAGAACGGCAGTGAAAATACCATTGTTAACTTACCATATTCTTTGCCTGCAATGCCCTCCTGCGGATGTCGATCAAAATGGGTTGACCAGCCTTGTGTACTGAGATCAATTCGTGATTGGAAGAGTAAAGACATTTTGCTTTGTTCCGCATGTGCATTTTGGAACAAAGAGAAAAGTGAACATGTGTGTATGGGATATTTAATTCGTGAAACACCGCTAATTGAAGAGAACCGTCTTCAGTTTTTGAATGATAGTGTTTATTAAATCCAAAGAATATAGATGAGATATTTAATTCATATGTAAATACTCATCCTGGATCTAATAATTTAAAAGCAAATTTTGAATATAGACTTCGTTTTCTATTCGGAAACAAATTAGTGGAATTAGGTGAAGAACTAATCATAAATGACAGATATGGTGCACATGACCAAAAAACAAGATTGTAATTAGTCATATTCACCTTTAGCCCGCTGTGAAAGTTGTATTTTTATTTTACTAGTACTTCAAGATGAGTTAATGAAGCTTGATATGATGCATGCATTAAAGGACAGATTTATTATTACATATGAAAAACCTGAAAGGTTGGAAAGTCTTGTTATTGGGAAAGTTGAAAGGTGAAGCTCATGATGTGACTGATATTTTTACCCCCCACCTAAAAGTGAAAGTTTATTTTCCTTATAAACAATAATAATTCTTGCTTTCTTGATATTAACAATACCAATAACAGTCACTCAAATTTCTAGCCACGAGACATTAACAAACTATCAAATTCTGTCCTGAATATTATAGATATGACATTTTTTCTAAGTTTTCTCAAAATCGTAAGTAATTGACTAACGTCCCTTTATTTGAAAATCTGTTCACTTCTTCTTTTGTGTATACGTTACATAATTTAACTCTACGCTGATTGATTGTGACTCATTAGCTACCCAATCCTCACACACACATAGTGAAGGTCCAGGCCCGCAGCCACAGGTGAGAGCTCCCATAAATTTTCCTTGCTCCAATACAAATATTTAATTTTATGTATGTTTTGTAATCCCAAGTTTTTTCCTAAATTTTTCATGGACCCTACTCTTTGTGGCTGGCGGCGGGACTGAGTGCAACACCCAGTGGAAACAGCCACCAGTCGTCACTGCCAACATATTTTATTAACCCCGCGCCAATGGACGGAGAGGAGAAGTACTTCAGCTAGTTTAAAATATAACCACGAAAATTAAATTTTTTCCGGTATCTTGTATACTTGAAAAAAGCATATGAAATCAGACGAAACTAATTTCTGAAACTATATACTTTTGCTACATTTTAACATTTTAAAACATTTGAAGCGTGCACTTTAAAAAAAATGAGTTTGTACTCGTAACAAATATTACAGAATGACAGCTAGCCGCTCAGGAAGTTTGAATCCAAAAGCTCAAAAACTTTCCAAGTTATATTGGCTTTAAGAATATGAAATACATTGGAGTAAATGCGTTGGACTTTAAGATGCGTTTTACGAGAAACCACCTTTCATCCACATTCTCCCTTCTTTCCCTATACGCTTCATTTATTAGTAATGCTTTATTTTCAGTATGTTTGTGAAGTGTAATGTCAATCCGCTCGACTCACTCTATCCGAGTCGCAGCATGTATCTCTCTGAGCAGCGACTCGAGCACATACTGAGCGCCGACTCGACTCGAGTAGGTACTGAGCACCGACTCGAGTCGAGCGAGTCAATTCACATCGAAATAACTCGAAAAAACCTTTTCAAGACATTCTTTTCTTAATCAATTCGTACTAAAAAGTAAAAAAAAATGTTTATGCGTGACTAAAAAGAAAAGAATGGGGCTCGTCATTTCAAGAATTTATGAAGTGACTGTATATGAGAGAGCGCCTTATGCTTTTCCTATTAGGCGTGCATAAACATTTTTTTCCTTTTTAGTACGAATTGATGATGAAAAGAATGTCTTTAAAAAGTTTTTTGTTATTTTTTTGTTAATTTAGTTTCACTATTTGGTTTTTCTTTCCTACTAATTTTGGAAACAATGATAGTCGATGTGAAGTTAGTTTATTGATCTCTTTGGCAACGTAATTCGTTGTTCTAAGTTTTCTCGAATAACTGAACAAGTAGAAAACCAAGATAGCTGTGTATAAATTATGAGGTAGGATAACTTTGCATTACTATGACATCGTCCACTGACTCCTTTTCTGACGGTTATGTGAATCCGCTCGGCGCGAGCGGCGACTCTAACGCTCGAGTCGAGTCGTCGCTCGAGCTCGACTCACTCTAACCGAGTTGCAGCATAAGTCTCTCTGAGCAGCGACTCGGCTCGACTCGAGCACATAGTGAGTACCGACTCGACTCAAGCAGTTGTGACCACTGACTCAACTTGAGTCTGACCGAGTTGCGACTCGAGTCGAGCTAGTCGTTGATATCCCTAATGTAGATACATATCAGTGGTATTGAAGCCTAAGGAATCATTATCATTTGGTAAGAAAATTTTGGACGTGATGGAAGTGAACAGATGTTCTTAATATTTTCCCATCAAGGAGACAATTTATACCAGTTTTGTGAGCTCATATCGTATCATGTGATATGCATACAATTGATATGAAGAGAGAGAATGTGGTGCATTAGATTCACATCTGTATTTTAGATGATTGTGCAGTAGATACTTTCATAAAGTATTATTTCGCTTATACATACGTATTTATATGCTTTCAAATTTTGTTTTTATGCCATCTACGTGTTTACCTAAATACCATCATAACTGAAAATTGTGTTGGAATAGTTTCTGTGACATTTTTCTACATAATGAGAAATGAGTTATGTATTGTAACCAATTTTTACATATTTTCATTATTTGTTACTCTTGTTAAACATTTACATCTAAATATTAAAATTATATCGTATTAACTGTTATTCAACATGAGTAATTGATAACAAATTATTTTATTGCAGTTAATGAACAACCAATTTTTTCGTGCAATCATGATGATGCTGTTAATATATTAAGAAATGCCGGCGATCAAGTACTTCTGACGGTTAAACACTATCGTGCAGCAACGCCTTTCTTGCAGAAGAGTTGTAAGTATAGATTCATGTATATTATGTAATGTTTAGTTATTGTGGTTACACTGACGAATTACGTTTTGTAATATAAAATATTGTGAATTGCCTACTGTATGTCTCTTCTGATTCTGAAACAGTGCGAACACAATACTTTTATCTTCTAAAAGGTAAATTAACACTCATCGTTGGACTTCAGCTACTTTTTTTGCGTGATATTTCGTCCCACTTTTAAGACTACTTCGTTTGTACAAATTATTTCCACAAATAATTCTCATTACACATATAGCTGTGTATCAGCTGACCTACGTGTGTAGTAATTGATTTTACGATTATTTACGAAAGTCATTTGTACAACTGTAGACAAAAGACGGACCTACCAGGTATATACGTAAGGAAGGTTGAATGAGATGTATGCATTTCACTGCAATGTCTAAATGTACAGGAAACTCCAGTGTTCCTTGCCCCTAGTAATAAACGAGATTTAGGAAAACTATACAAGATTCATGGAGTTACCATTTTTTGGTAAAATTTTAAATAACATGTTTCTTTATAATTGTACTGAAGGAAAACAATAAGCTAAGCAGGAAAGATTCAATTGACAATATTCCAGGATTCATTCGTAGGACCAATCGATTTTTATAATTGTACAATTGTGTACAAGGACTTTATCTCCACTACAGAAGATTTGATCTGATGAATTTAAATTAGAATGGTTGTACACGTTTTACTCCTTCAGTCCTTCAACTAGTGTTGGAATCGATGGGAAGGGGCATTTCCTCCTTCTGATAAGGTCTGTGCCAGCCTCTAGAACGCTGTATTTCATCCGTGGGAAGATGGTTGTCCCCCTTAGTGCAAGTCTGCAGAGGTTGGTTTAGAATATACCGTCAAAGATATTCGTATCTTCTTACACGTCTATCGGAATTGTGCTTATTTACGTTCGAAATTCCTCGACTTGGTCGCAGAAGTTCAATTTATTTTCTCTTTTTACAGGCAGTTCAGTTACCAAAGGAATGCGTTACAGTGCAATGGTAATACTTCATACTTTATCTTCCATAAAATAAATCATGCTTCAGGAAAAGTACTAATATAGCTCGTACATTTCGAGGAATAAAAAGTAAATTGTTGACTTGGACTATAGCAATGGCATGCTGTTCGTTTTGGGATATTCTGTAGTGTTTCAATCGTCTTTCTCTGTTCTTGCAGCCTGTTGATACTTTCAGAGAACTGAAATTTTGTCTCAATATTTTACTGTCTGTTAAAGAGTGTCAACAGTCACTTAAATCCCTACCCTCAAATCAGAGCTAACATTCCATAGAACTTTTCTATGTCGTGAAACTTAATACCCAACAAGAAAGAAACGATTCTTTTTGTTTTCGAAAACTGTTTATTCATTCAATAGTAGACAATCTAAACACTTGATTTCACTGATATGAAAGGTATTCTTGAAGACATGTTTTTATGTGCTTAGAGCTGGCCGTGAAATGAAGAGCGTATTTTGTTTGGGTATGGAAATGTATTGAGGCTATCTAACTTTCTTAATCGAAATTGGAATTTAGATACCTGAAGGACAATTTATGAATTGGAAAACTGCTACAGAAATTACTCTATTAGTTGTTTGTTTTGCCGGTACGTACTTCAGAAAGTGAACGCGCATTCAGGGATATGAACAATACTCTAACTTACCAGATGTTCCATATCGCTTACAAATACAATCTCTTTGCACCTTGCTTTTCATATCTGTCAATGGATCAGAAGTTCAATTCTTCGATACGATGTACTAAGAAATATGCTCAACAAAGGATTAAATCTGAACGCCACTCAACAACAGTCTTGACTACAAGAAATCCTGCTACTAAAATCAGGGAAGAATCTACAACGATATTCCAATAAGGTAAACATATAGTTTCTAGCAAACTGCTGTAAATTACTCGTAACACAAGGATAATGTTGTGTGTACATTTACAAATATTTTAAAGTTGTAGTAAGTTGATTTCATTTCCTATTGTTCCATAAGTTGTTTTCATTCATTAGTAAGACCACTCTGCTGGGAATAATTTTGTGAAGTAGGGGATAGTTTTCTGTTATTCTTCTACTGTGTAAAGTGTGAAATCATCGAAGAATGAGATCATAGAAAAATTAAACAAGTTTAAATAGTTTCGAACATATGTGACATTCAAAAACAAAATATCTGAAGAAATAGAATATCGCTTAGCATCATCAACTCATGTTTTTATTCAGTTCAGAAGTTTCTAACGTCACAATTAATATCAAGAAAGTTGAAAATGTAGAGAACAGTTATTCTACGAGTTAATACGGAATATTTTGTGGTTGCGAAAGTTGGAGTACGACCCTCAGAGATAAACGTAAATTGCGTTTTAAGAGTTTTTTTTAAGAGTTCCGCAACATATGGTTGACATTTTATCATTAAAACTATTTTCCAGATATTCATTGTGTTTATCTATTTTACCGTATGTATAAATAAATAAACACAACGAATATCCGGAAAGTAGTTTTATTGGTAAAATAAATTGCGTGTTTAAAAATAAGGTTTCGAGAAAGATATATAGACTGAAACGGAACGAGATTACCAGAGAATGTAGCAGACTAGATAATGAAGAACTCCATAAGCTGTACAATTTACCCTAATTGTAAGAATAATGAAATCACGGCGTCTAACGAGCAAACATACTGATGGGTCAGAAAAACCTTATATTTTTTATTCCATCTTGATTGGAATGTGAAAGTATTTGCAAATGCAAATTTTGGCAACTCGGGGGCGAGTATTGATGGTTTGGGAGTATCGATGATACAAAAGTCAGATTTCGTCTGTGGAGACTGAACAAAAATTGCAGAAATGCCGCTACGATTTTAAATTACTGAAAGAAATGGAAAGCAAATATACAGTAATGGGTACTGGGTGAAAGGCGTTACCTTTTGGAGGGTATGTTCATGATGACAGCCATCTTGAAGTTCTCCATTTTGACTATCGGTTGATTTTTTAAATGAGAAGGGGTTCGTGTAATATGTCATTCTGAGCTAGAATTGTACGGGAAATACGTTTCTGAGTCAGTTTTCCCATAAAGTGATTCCCGGTTGAGTTGATGGGATGTGGCATTGGAATGAAGTAATGGATTAAATATCTTGGAAACATGCCTTGTTATTTCAATGGTTAAAAAATGAAAACTGAAGTTTTCCTCTTCCTAATTACCCTATCCTCTTGCTATCAGCATCCTTGCATATCTCACTCTTGTCAATACCCTTCATTTTTTCTGTATTAATCCATTTTAGCAATATTATTTTCGTCCAGAACCACATCAGAACGCTTGCCAAAGACAAGACCAAAAATTAGAGCGAAAATACTCAACAAATATTTCCAACATATACTAATAGTAATTTGCTAAATCATACCAGAATCTATTTTAAAAATACAGATCAATTCGTTTTTAAAAAAGACATCCAAATATCGTACGAGTGTGTTGTGGAAATATAAATTAAAAAAATATTCTCGAAATGTTTTTTAACAAGCGATAGAACCACGGCAGAACTTTTGAAACGTAACTTTAAAAATATTTTTCTGGTGGACGATCTAGGTGGGCATTTAAGATAATTTGGATATAAAAAGTGTAATATAGAAGTCATGTTTTTTTTTTTTCAGTAACATGAAATCGACATTCGTTCTTGAATTTGGGTTTACGTTGGGTGTACCACATCTCCAATTTCGATTCATCTGGAACATATGGACAGTATAAGTTCATCTGGAGCATATGGACAGTATAAGTTGTCTCTTACTGTCGTAGTCAGAGTTTTTTTTAGACAAGGCAATCATTATTACTTCATGATAAAAACACGTTATGAAAAGTGTATCTTTTTAGTTGTTTAGGTTGCGAACGAACTATGTATGGACGCAGTAATCTATTTAATCAGTGTCCATAGAGAGAGAAGAATTTCACCAACATGTAGAATACCGTATTTGACTCCCTGGCTGGACGGTACAAATCAAGCTCTGTATAGACAATCCGATATTGTGGTATGGTAGCAAGCTCCAGCACATGGTGAGTTACAATAGATGCACTGAAGCAGAAAAGCGGGTTTCAGTGCATAAGAAAGCATTTCGCTATTCTTACATTGAGAGCGGGAAAGATCACAGTGTCTGTTGGTAGAATATGAATGCGTTAAACGTTGCAAAAATACTCATAGTAAAATGCGAGGAGGAGGGTTACGAAGCGTCTACTGTTTCTAAAGAAGTAGCTGGGGAAATGGACAGGATTCTCAAAAGTTATACGTCAGAAACTGCAGAAAGAGACTTAACTTTAGATATTGATCACACTGAACCACCAAAAGATGTTGATTTGTCTAGTGATTCAGAGGATGAATTCCCAGATACAAATTTTTCCCAGATACAAAGAAGTTAGTTATTCACCAGACTCGTATGTCCCATCTCCGAAAAAACCTAGAGACATAGCTTTTGAAGAAAAGGTGAAAATCGTAAATTATTGGCTGCTTCCAGGAACACCAAAACACCACAAACAGAAATTTCGCCATAGATCATGGTACTTGATGAAACATAGTTTTACATGGTTAACAAGTGAACGGCAGTTGTACAGAATGAAGGACTCTGTTGAACATGAAAAAGCATTCAGGGACAGGATGAAGGATGTGAATTAGTGCATATTTGACGACTTCCACCAGCGATGATTAGTGAATCATATATAGTGAAGGACCGTGATTTGCAAAAAATTTCAACAAAGAAGTGAGTTACAAATAGACGAAAATATGTTCAAAGCAAGTTTGCGTTGGCTGCATCGTTTTAAGATTAACTATAGCATAGGGAGCCGTAAAATTCCAACGTTTGTGACAAACCGACAGATTCGAGATAAAGTTCATCATGATCAAGTAATTCAAGATTTTAAACATAAATGTCAATTAATCATGAACAGTTTTAGTGATAATCAAATATACAATGCGGATGAATGTGGTTTCAACAAAGAAATGCCAATGGGAAGAACATTGGAAGTTAAAGGTACATCTTGGAGTACAGGCTGCCGTACAGTCGATGAGTGCAACCATATATTCGTACACTATCATGCCCATAGTGTCTAAATCAGGTAAGCTAATGCCAAAATTATTTGTAATTCTTTATGAACCCACTGGCATAAGTAATGAGGTTGAAGAGAAGATGTTCAAGCCTGCAAATTTAGTTGTTAAATGGAATTCGTCTGGATAGATGACAAAATGTTATTCTCTTCATTCTTAAGAGAAGCGTTCCTTCCAAGCGTTCCTTCCATCCATGCACGAAATATGCTTCTTCTAGACTCCTACGGTGGCCATAACGACCCTGCCAAACTGACGATAAAGATAATACCAGCAAATACAACGGCAACAATCGATATTTTTTCCGCATGTATGAACATATGATACGTGAGTTATCGCATAACATTGATTTACACAAGTCGACTAGCACCTTGCAGCAGCGAGATAACATTCTGAAACTACAATCGCTGGCATTTCAACAGTTCCTTCCTCCACTATTTGAACGCGCACATATGGCTGGGTTTTGGCTGGATTAGCTGCAATACATGAAGACCATTTTGAGAACACAACTGATTACTGCTTCAAAAATTTGAACGGACATTGTAATAAGTGTGAGTTAGCAGTAGGTATTCGATGTGGATGGTGTACATAGAATGTGTGCTTTACACACTTGTTTGAGGACTATCATTACTGCAGTGTGTATGTTCCAGGCTAATTGTCATTGGTGATGTTTGTACAGCATAAACCCAATATCAAGAAAAGTTTTTTTAATGACAAAAGATGTTACTTCTGTATCTCCTTTATTTATACCATACTAGGTCATATGTCCTTCCGCTTATGCGAGTATAAAAATGTTTGATGGACAAAAGTGATCCTGTGCGAATTTGAGAACCAACGGAGTATTTGGTAGTTATATCACGTGTAGTGTAAAAGTTGGGACCAGATATAGCCTATGGTCTACCCCACTCAAATGATGAATCCATGCTAAGTTTGATGCACATAAGTTTAACGGAGCAGATTTGATTACTCTTTCTGGTGGTTCTATTGAGAAACTTGATTCCTCATTTTATATACGTTGAAGTCAGTCAGTTTACAATCTTTATATAATCAAACGAAAAGCCAAGCAGAAGTTGATGTAGATAGGTCTAGCAGTATGGCTTTGGTGAATGACAATTTATTTTATAGTGTTCCCAACAAACTTGGGACGTTGTGTATATATTGGAAGGAGACACGAGGAAAGGAGAAATAGACAAGGACCAATACAAAATGTGACGCTGCGAATGTGAGTTCCAGCAAGGTACCTGATCGGTCGTCCATGAACTACAATATCTGAACCTGCGCATCGGAAGAAGACATATATTTCGGTCTTTCAGTAGTCGAGAGAAAAATCCATGCAAAATTTGATGTAGAGTAATATAACAGTTTGGATGTATATAGCACAGATACATAAATACACATACAACGCATCCTGGGAGAACAAATCTTTCTAGAAACGCTTAACATGGAAAACATCTACGTATTATTCATGAGTACTGTGTACGGAGCTGTCCGTTACAAGGGTATGTTTATTGTGTCAGAGAATCAGCTTGTTATAGACAGACGATATTGATGCTAATTTTATAAGATTTCATTTTTCTACGTGAGTAAAAGTGTTAAAAATTATACAAATCAATTTCCATACTATATTCACATGTCTTAATCGCTGTCGTTCCGTGTGATATTTAAAAAAGAAATCAGTTTTCGAAGCTATTACTCTATCTAACACCACATCACCTTATCTCTTACAATAATACATGTACGACAAATTCAAAAACGTATTTCCCGTAAAATTCTAGCCCGGCCCTCTTCCCATTTTTAAAAAAAATCAACTGATATTCAATATGGCGGACTTCAAGATGGCGGCCCTCATGAATATACCCTCCAACAGGTAGCGTCTTTCACCCAGTACCAATTACAGTATATTTGCTTTCCATTTCTTTCAGTAATTTAAAATTGCAGCTGTATTTCAGCAATTTTTGTTCAGTCTCCACAGACGAAATCTGACTTTTGTATGATCAATATCTCCCAAACCAGTCGCCCTCGAGTGGCCAAAATTTACATGTGCACATACTTTCACATTCCAATCAAGATGGAATAAAAAAGAATATAAGTTTTTTCTGATCCATCAGTATGTTTGCTTGTAAGCAGACCCTGTATCTCTGATGGGGCGGAAAACGAAGAATATATACAATTGTAGTTTAGAAGCCGAAAGGAAAAAGTTTCATTAGGACAATATTAGAAGGGATCTTCGCAAAGTAGATGTTCGTGATGAGAACTGGTGATCTTGCCCAGGATTGAATCAAATTGCGAAAGATTTTTACTGCGGTGATGTTCTGTAAGGTTTGTCACGATTCTTCTCTGGCGATTCTACTATCAGAACGGAAATCAGTGATTTTACTTTTTTTTAAGTTTTAAAGGAGCCCTCAAGTGTCATCGGAAGCTATGTCAATAGGTTAAGCACTGAACTAATAGTAGGTAAGAAAAGAAGGTAAACATCCCCTGTGCGATGCGCACGTGCCGTTATTGTTTATTATTTTCTTTCTTACAGTTATGTTCCCTAGTAAGAGTTTCACACTTTGTTCACACCTCCGTAGTCACTGATTTTTTACAAAATGCATTTATTTGAAGAATAGTGTTCAGCTAGCTCGGGCACAGTGTTTCTGAGCACTTTGTATAGGAGCGTAAGCTTATGGAACTTGCGATATTCATGTAAGCAGAGCCATCCTAATTTATTAAAGTAAAGTGAAAGATGATTATAGTACCTTAGGTCGAAAATAAGACGAACTCAAGCATTTTGGACACGTTGCAGCCGTTTGGCTAACCCATTCGTAATTCAGAATATACATCACAGTACCAACATCCTAGAGAATAATAGTAGTAGAACTGGCATAGGTAAGAACGTTTTTTATGCGACGTAATGAGTACAAAGAAGCAAAAACTTTGCTACTTTCATGGTTAAGGTGATCTTTCCAAGCTTAATATTAAACCAAGATCTTTAACTGTACGCTGGAACGAAATAGGCGACTGCGCGCTAATTGAAGAATTCATAAAGTGACTGTATATGACAGAGCGCCTCATGCTTTTCTTTTTAGTCATGTATAAACATTTTTTTTTACTTTTTAGTACGAATTGTTTAAGAAAATAATGTATTTATTTTTTTATTATTATTTCTTTTACCCAAATCCTAAAGTGTTCTGCAACCAGTAAAACGACACAAAAATATTTATGGGTAATATTTAAAAAAAAATCCTTTTAAATATATAGAAATATATGAAAGTAACAATAGAATATTGTATTGTCACCCAACTTACGTCGCTGTGCAAATTTTTATCATTGACATCGGAAAATGAGCTAAATTAACGTTGCAAGATTTGAAGACACCACGAACCATTGTGAGCTAAAAAAAACGAATGAAACATACGAGGTTGTACCCTGCCTGAATAGAGTTAAAATGGGTTTGCTAGAGGTAAGGGGCCTATTCACTTTGTGCCCGGGGCCCTATTTTGTAGTTACGCCTCTGACTTAGCCTTTAATGTGTCAACATCTGTTCCTTCCAAGGCAGAAGGATTATGGATATACTCGCCGTGTCACAGTGAAGCTGAGGTGATTTGTTCGTCTTAAATTTGGACCCATTACCTCTACACATCCTAACCTTGCTACCACTCTAGTCGGAGACTCCTTACTGGGTATTCGCAGCTGACTTCCCTTATTGGAGGCCGTTTCAGTACATGCCATCTGTAGACACCTCACTTTAATAATAATAATAATAATTGACACCTCACTAGTTGCTGTAATAGTCGTGTCAAATAATTTATTAGTTTAAAATATTACTGTAGTATTGTTTGCTACGTTCGGTAAGAGTTCCGGACCCATTCTTGGAACAGGCGACAATGTTGTTTACAGAAAAAATATGTATTTTAAGTTATTAGTTTTGTTATTCGGTTAAATGAAACAAAAAAATACACATTCACAATATTTCTTAATTTGCTTATTGCATGGCTTGGTATACAAAGGTACTATGCCGGCGTGGCTTCAGCACGGAATAAAAGTTAATTGCCCGGATGCGCCACTTCTCCCTTTCGGATAAGAATAAATGTAAGAGCTTTTAAACCTAACGTTCATAAAAATTGCCCTACAAAGTACCACCCAATAAATGAGAGATCGTAAAGCGTCTCCCAGAACCTTTGGCAAACAGGAATACAGCAAAAATCAGACAAATATATATTATTGGACAATTCTTTTTTTATGTGGACAGTCTGAATCTAATGACTGTTTCCTTTAAAGATATATTTCTTGTGACTAATTTTCTCCCCTTTCTTTGCTTTAAGTTTTAAAGAAATATTTTTCTAATAACTTCAGGGAGTCACATTCAGACCATAAATCACACATGTGGTGATATAAGAAATATGAATCGAGCCAATAGTGAAAGAGACGGGGACACAAGGCGCGTTCACAGACTTAGCCTGTGTAAATTGACGGCCTAATTTCAACCCTATCAACAAGGCGGCTGCACTTCAAAGAAAACTGAGCCTCGAGCTTTGATGCTCTAGTCACTTCCATGCGACTCAATGAATCTATCCAATTCTAATCAATGAGAATTGGCTCTAACAAATATACATAATTCATAGCAAAAGCAAACAGCTGCTTTCCCGTGTAGAACAAGAAAAACAATTTACCTTTAAATGGGAAGTTATCAAAGGCTGTCCTGCAATTCGTGACATCCGGGGATACCTTAACCATTCTCTCTCACACACACATTCTGACACACCGATTAGGGAACAAATACATATAAAAATAGACACCTTAAAAACTGTCGTAAAGACAGTAAAATATTAATAACGACTCGACCGCTGTCGTACATATTTTTCATTTGTGGGCCTGCCTAACCACCGCTGCTTCCATGCATGCTTCGCACAAGATAAGTCGTGCACTTTCAGGGTCGCGCATCACGTACTTCTTAGTACTTCTCACCTTGGGGCAGGCTTGTCCCTAGAGATTTTTGGATTGCCAGAGTTCCGGTCCGAGAATCTCCTGTGTTCCACCTGTTCAAGACAGCTGGTGTTGCGGGACGTACTTTTGTACAGGCGTCCAGAATGTTCTCCTGCTCTATGTTCCTAGCGTTGTTGGAAGATTTGCATATGGGGTCCCTACTTACTAGTGCTTTATTTTTATACAGAAACATACAATACATATAGAGACAGCACAGGACAACACAAAGCATAAAGTTAAGAAAGGCTTCTTCTTCTTTCAGCCAGGTCCCTGCAATGAGAATAAGAAATATTAGTAGCTACTATTTCTGGGATTAATTGTCTTCCGTCTGCATCACCGTCCTTTTCCCATCACAGGCTAGCCGTCCAGTTTTCTTATGTACTTAATTTATTCATCTTGGCTCCATTCTTTTAGGGGGAGAAGAGAAGCTGGTCCCTCTTCTTTCATGGGTAGTCCTGGATACACAAAGCTGTTGGATTTATATCCTGTTTTTTCTTCTTCCTCTATGCGTTCTATTACACCACACTCACACGTCTCACATTCATTCGCGTTTTATTTGCACTGTTTGCAACCGATAGTTTCGGATTACGCAACTTCGGTCAATCAAGTCTGTCTTTAATATGTTTCCACTATCTATTTTATATTTATCCCGGTTCCTACCACCTTTCTCACATACTAACACACACTATCAAGTGTCTCTTGTCGGTGTTTCACACAAGGCACTCTTTGTTACTGGAATTCCAGCAACATATCACTTATACGCTAACATATCGTTAGTCTCGTTTATAATTTATTTATTGCATCGTAACTATTGATTGTAACATCGTGGCATTTGTTGGATGGACATTTAGTAATTAGTCTGGTGCGCTCTCACTTTGCTGTTTGAATATTTTTGCTTGTGTATGTCACGGTCGTCGCGGAAGACCCGTCTCCCGTACATGTACATCACTCAGTATTATCCGGTTGTAGCTTGCACTTCTCACATATTTAGGATCTTACTCACATATGCCCCGTCGCAGGGCGCGTCTCCGATTTGAATCTTCTGTAGTATGCTAATATCTTCTCTGCCGTCTCTAGGAGGACCGTCACTAGTTCTGGGGTTCGCAGAATCTCCGTGACAGGTCTCTTCCCCAAGAGGGCTCTCTGTTCTCTTACCAGATTTTCGGTGTCATGACATCTAAGTACTGTGTGTTCCTGAGTTGCCACTAGCCCGCAGACGCGGCACATGTTGTCTTTGAGTTTTTTTGCCTGTAGGGATCGTGACCGGTGATGAAGTGGTGCAGTCCTCCTATTTCTAGCTGCATTTCAGCTCTCTCAGCCACATCCGGAAAGATGTATACTCTGCTCGCTTTTGATGTGTTTTCCCAGAATGATTGCCACACACCGGTCAAAATGTTCTGAATTTCGCTTTTATTCTCAGCAGGTTGATGTAAGATTGCTGCTACATTTTCCTCTTTGCCCTTCTTGAGCCAGTACGTGGCTCCCATCCTTTTCACCTGGATGTGCATGGGCATTGTCGCAGTTACAACCTGGAGTGCCTCCACCGGTGTGGTCCTATATGCTCCAGTAAGTCTGAGCAGTATCTGTCGTTGTGACCTGTTAATAATTTGTTGTTGTCTCACGTCGTCCATCCGGTGGTTCCAGGCGCTGGCGGCGTAACCAACTATGGATACTTATATTCATTAGTAGCTATATTTACGATTTTGTGAAGTTTAATAGCTTTGTTTTTTACTATCGAAACGGGTGTCCTGAAGTTCAATTTCTCGTCTAATTTGACTCCGACGTATTTAAACACCTTTTCTCTTTTTGTTGATTTTTCATTAATTTTTATTATCGCTCATCGGTTAAAATTTAGGTTTCCTTTAAACAGGACATATTTAGTTTTCTCAGCGGAAATTGTAAACTTATTGCTTGTGCATTCTTCCTATAATTTTATTGGCTTTTGTTTCAAGTTCGTTTCTGCTGTTCCCTTTTATCACGACCTATAGATCGTCCGCGTAACCCACCACCATTTCTACTTGTGCAGTCCGTTCAACATTTCCAGATATGGCTGAAATATCATGTCCCATATAATCGGTCCCGAGACGGATCCCTGTGGACATCCTTTGGTCGGATTTTTCTGCACGACGCCATCGGCTGTGTTTACTTGTATTATTCTGTTCTGGAAATAGCTTTCCGGAATGGACCCCAATATTTTTAAGTTCCTTTAGCAGCGATGGCCACCATACATTATCAAAGGCGCCCATGATATCGAAGAAGAAAGTTTTCATTGCAGCCATTACTTCTTCATTTAATATCGTTGGTGTTTCTTGATTTTCATCATCAGTTGGAGTGTGTTCTGTTTCGTTTCTGGTTTGCGCGTTTTTTACGTTGTCAACCTCTGCATTATCGTCTGGGCATAATTTTGTGAATATTAGTTTCATTGTTTCTATCCAATTTTTTGTAAAGGTTTTGTCTTCCTTTTCTAAAGTATTCATTGCTCCTTTTGTATTTATTTTCTGCATAAATTTTTTATAGGGAATGCCCCATATATTCTTAATCAGGTTTTCATCCACGAACTTGCCTCATGTTTTCTTTTTGCTGTCAAAAATTTCTTTTTCGAATTGCTGCTTAATTCATCTGTATTTGTTTAATCGTAATGTTCTTAGTTCGTGGTCCCCTGCTGCTCTATAACTTTTCCTTGTAGCCTTTAGTTTT